>KL278109.1:0-38479 GCA_000699545.1 Podiceps cristatus | reverse complement strand
GGGGGGGGGGGGGGAGAAAGAGGGGAAAAAAAAGGGGGGAAAAGGAAAACAGAAAGCAAGCTATTTTCTGAATATTGTATACAGAACCATTGGCCAGGGTTAGCATGGAGCTGTAAAGGCCAGTGAGAAACCGAAGGATCTACCCCCTAAAACCCCTCTGAAATAAAAAACGTTAAGTTCCAGTTCAGAACAATACAGAGCTCAAGCAGAAGCACATTGATGTCAGGGGGTAGTGCAAGTCAAATTTGTCCCTGGCGTCAAATCATCGACTGGAGAGCAGTTACACCAGCAATGAAGGGGGCTGCAGGTTCCTATCACTCGACCTGACTTCTGCTACTTTTAAAGTCATAAAAGGTAGACAGAGCTGACCAATAAAAATTAAAAGAAAAGTCAGGGTCATTTTTGGAGTTCCCTAGGTCTGATCCAAACCCTTCAGACTGCTGGAAACCTAAATGAACTGCTCCACAGCTTTTGTTTTCTGTAATTGTCCCTCACACAGTGCACTGTGGGGACTGCTGAATGCATTTCATACATTTTTTGGCAGCGGCGTTCCGTGTTGTGTTAAGGGTTCATTAATCTGCTTGCCACTAGGCCCCTGTGAAAAGAGGAAATTGTTTCACACTTGCTGAAAGACAGAGAAAAGAGTTTAGAGAGGAAGGAGAAACAGATTAAATGGGAAATCCAAGCGATGAAGAGACAGGTTTGGGGTAGTGCTTTGTCACTTCTCGAATCGTATAAAGGCTAACATGTGAACTTGCGGAATGCGACAGAGTTTTGTTCGGGGAAACTGTGCTACTGTGTTATTAATTAGCCCAAGACGGAGATTTGGCTGCGGCTCATCTCTGCTCAGATTGTGTCAGCTGAAACAATCAAGGCCCATTTCCAGGCTAAAATGGCAAAGGAAATTAAGGGGGTGTAAGAAAGATATTTGTAAAAGGAGCAAGTAAACAGTAAACTGACATCATGAATCAGAGAGACAATCATTTCAGGGGAAAGAGGCCGGTGGGCTGGGGAGCAATGATTTTCTTGAGAGAGACAGGGTGGCACTGGCACATGTTCTGTCTGCCAAGTGATATCCAGCGCTCAAATGGGTTCACCCGACTCACTGAGTCTGGACTCTCTGTGTGGTACCCAAGGCGTTCCTGCAGCTGACGTTCAGAATTGAAATGCCCTCAAGGCCTGGAGATACGTTTCAGCTCCCAATATGCTCTCTAAACCTTCATCTAAACCCCCTGGCACACAAAACGGGGCTGGAAAGTGCACAGGGCTCCCGGGTGTCACACTGCTGCGTGGGTGTAGATGGTTGGAAGGGAACACCAAGGGAAATGTTCTCCCAATGGGATTCAAATCTTGTGGTTGCCCATTGGTAGCAGCAAGTCCTCTGCAGAGGCAAAAGCAAGAGCAAGAGCTGTTGTCACCACTTTTCACAGCAAACAGCTCTTGGGGAACAATTCTGCGGGAAGTTTTGCTCTGGTCCCACTGATTTGGATGCCTTTTTTATAGCTACTCATATACATAAGGGCTGCAGGATCAGGGCCAATACTGTGCTAAAGCAGTGAAGATCAGACATGCAGTAAGGATGACAAACTGTGTTTTCACAAAAAATAAACAAACTGGTTTGAGTTTACAGGCCTATCAAACATCCCTCTAAAGACGAGTGGAAATTCTGATAAATGGTTTCAGCATTGTCTCACACAAAAATGTGCTAACCAGGGTGGGCTTTAGTTTTTCTCAGTGATTATGAACTGGTTAGGCAAAGCTAATTTTGAGAGTAATTTAGATTGAGAATAATCTATTTTATCTGAACCATAAAAATACAAGACTGGAGCCACTGAATAAATTCGCATTGTGAACCAACTCTAACCAAGAGCTTCTTGCCTTGCTCTTCATGAACTTCATTAAAAGTAAACTGACTGCACGAGCCAGATGTCAATGAGTTTGCAGCATCGAGTTTTACATGTTTTAACATTTTTTAGCTGGTTCTGAGTGCAATCACTTCTTACAGAGAGCCACTTGGACTCTACCCATAGTTCAGCTTCTTAGAAATAAGGTCATGCATTGTTGACTAAGAAACACCGTCATTTAACATTTCACCTCGTACTTATATTACAAGGTAGTTTGGTTGGTACCTCTGCAGAAAGAAAGGATGTTTTCTTCAAAACTCTAATAAATGTTCCTGCCTTACTCTTTCTATTCTGCAGTCCCCTGCCTTTTTGACAGTGTTTAATTTCTGCACAAAGGTAAAGGAGCATGAGGTGGGCAGATGTACTTGTGCATTGACATCACATGTAACATTTGGCAAGACACACCTCACCATTGTTCATCCCAGGACTGGACCTTTTTCTTCTTTTTTCTTCTCCGTTGGTGTTTCATGGAAATTTGTAATAGGCCAAATGAACAGGAATAACCATGACATTATGCCTCCCACCACTGAGTCACTGATGGTAGGGCCGGGATGGAGTTGTGTGCTCCCGTACCACAAAGGGACCTTTAGTTTCTCAGATACTTGACTGACTCTTAAATGAATGGCAAGCACTTTGTTCTCTGTAGTGCATCATGATTAATTCTTCTCCTCATACCCCGGCGTACACGTTGTAGTGGGCTTCATTCATGAACAGAAAAAGACCTGAGTAATGTTCCCCTACTCACAATTTTGTTTCTCCATAGAAGGTCACAAAATATACCATGGCTGCAGGTGGTCTTATGTAAACAAAGCAATCTGGCCAGAGTTCAAGGCTCGGCAATATAATATTGTCAAGTGATCATTTTGTTGAAATAGTTGGATGCCTATAAAACATCTGCAAATGCTAAATTTAAAATACAAATAAAGCCTAAAGCTGGAAACTCCTCAGACTTATGGTGAAAACATTGTTTTGTAGAACACAGCTCCTCTTGTCCCAAGTAAATCTAACGCTGAATGTGGACAAACAGTTTAGCTCACGATAGTGCCAAGAAAATGGGCTTTGCATGGGTGCAGAGCTCTTTTATTCCTGCAGGATCATAGCCCAGCTTCCCAGAGAAAAAAGTGATGGGAGAGCAATAAAAGTCAGCTTGGGAAGTGGGGGAGAAGGCTTAGGGTGATATTCTTGCAGATTGTGAAACCTAAATTAAACAGAAGAATGAAATCATCTTTCTGTTACTTATTTAGCACTTGGCTGAGACGTTAGACCCTGTCCTGAGAAAAGTCCATAAATGGTATCACCCCAGGAGCAGAACGGTGAAGGCATTGAGTCATGGGGATGCTCATCTGAGATAGATGTCCCTGCTGACTTTCTGCTGGCCCACAAAGGGACAGTCCCTGACTGCTGGAGAAGAGGGAGATGAAAACTCTCCCACTCCCACTCCTGTTTATTTAACTGAGCACTGCAGAGCAAAGTAAGGGATGGAGCCCCTCAGCTCACAGTCTACCTGCTCCAGACAAGCTGAGGGCTTGCAGCAGGACAACATCTACTGAAGGAGCAGTGGGAACTGAGGGAGGGGAAAGTCAGGAGCTGGGTGATTTAGGAGGATACAAGAACTTCCACGGGAAAAGGGCTTAAAAAGGGCAGCTGCCATCTCACCTTACCCCGGAGATGAAGGATAATGTGGTTAAAGCCTCCCTGTAGATAGCCAGCAGGAGCCCTTAGGTTTTGGTTTAACACTTCACAAATCTGAACTGGGGGAGAAAAGAGGAAGGGAATGAAGAAAAGATTTTATACATATTTTTCTGTGTTTGGTTTTCAGCCTTATTGACTTTTCAGCTAACACCCTTATTCACATTTCTCAAGACCTACTTCTGAATGCTGGGGTTTAGAGGACAAAGTGGCTTTGCTGCTCTCAGCGTATCCGCAGCAATCTCTGCTGTCGAGGAGACACCGTGCATTGAAACAGCAGGTGGTGTTGCAGGTTCGGAGTGAGCTACGAAGCAGAGCTTTATGCGGCTCTTGACTGCACAATGTCTGGCTCCAACCAGTGCTGTTAGTCTCTGAGGCCCCGTCCAAGCTACAGCTTGAGCCGCACTCGTGCTCGCAGCTGCGCTGTGTTCAGAACCGTCGGCAGAGGTTTCCTGGCACGGTTTTGCTATCCAGCTTTGCAGCCTGGGATTTCGCTAACAATTGTGCAAGCCGAAATCATGCTCTTGACTGTCCCTCTGGGTAACATGTCATTTAATTGGTTAATACGCTTATAATATTGCTTAAAGTCATAGCGGGCATGGACACAAATGGCTTTGAAATGCAGCTTCAAATATAATTATAAACCTTATTGGCTTTTAAAAGAAAGAGGAAAAAAAATCCCCCCTTCTGTTGCTGGCGCAGGTGGGAGTGATCCTGTAGACGGGGCAAGAAAGGCTTTTGGCATTTTTACAACAGCACCGGGTCATTGTTCCAAGCAGTGTGTAACAAGCATTTTCTCCGCTGGGCAGCCCTGAGCAAGGTTAGGTGATGCTGGGTTTCAAACATCGTCCGCTACAGGAAGCACCCTCTACCCTGTGGCTCTCGCGAGGGCCAGCCGGGGCTATGGAAAGCAAGCAGCATCCGAGGGCAGCCCGGGGAGCATGAAGCATTTTGGATACTGCTTCTGTGGTAGCACGGGCATCTCCCCCGGTTCCCATTGGGCCTTTGGGGGAGCAGCGGGGCTCCCCACGGGCGCAGAAAGGGCTGGGGCAGCACCGCTGCAGCCAGCGCATCACCTCTTCTCAACCGGGGCATCCTGGTCACATGAGGCGTAACTCTCCTATGACAGTTTTCAAAAATGCATAAATAATTCACCAAATTCTCCCTTCCTGGTTACCAGACAAATGACTGGTGCTTACCTGAATTTTCTAGAAGTTTAGGTCTCCCTCAAGTATTAAGCAAATATTGCTCTCCAGCAGCCTACAGACACCACTGCCCTGCAGATGCATACAATTCACTTCTTGTGTGAGAAAAACATACACATTAATGATATATTCAAACTGTAACAAAGCAGTTAATTCATTTGCTAATACATCTTTTCTGCTTTAGAGCCTATCAAGTAATGAACATTTAATGACCCATTCATTTTCCTAAGAACCGCTGCATAGCACGGTGGAATCAATACAAAAGATGACCATTTTCACGCATCAGATAATCTTATCTACAAGGTTAAGATAATATTATGTTAATGTTTCCTGCATTATCTTGCATGCTTTCGACTCCTTTGAGAGGGATTCATTTGTTTTTTAGCAGCTTTTGCAAGCATTTTTGCCTCCCAGATTGTTTCTGTTTCATTTTAGCTTTACAATTAGTCTCTGCACTTGGTCAGATCCAGTAAACAGTAGTAGTGAAAAAACAAACAATCAGAAAAACAAAAAACAAGCAAAAAACCACACAGCACAGGCAAATGTTATATTTGACCTGCTTTAACCTCCAGTCTACTCTGTAAAGCAGAACCGGAGAAGACAGCAAAGAAAGGCCGAGCTGCAGCTGAAGTATGGCTCTTGAACTCGCTTCCGAGTGCTTGCTATGAATAATAATTGAACATAAATTAAAAACAAACAAAACCGAAATAAAACCCCTTCAGACTAATATCCCTCTCAGCCTTCAGTTCGTTCAAAGCCAGGCCTGGAAGGCATGGAGGCGATGCTGCCCATGTGTGGATCTTCTCACAGCAAGGATCAGATCCTCTTGAAAAACTCAACCTCTGGTTCCACCTGGGGCCAATGACGGCCGTGCCCACGTACGGGCCCAGAGGAGTGTGCTGGGCCAGCATGTGTCCGTAACCCTCCCTCCCAGCAGTGGCAAGCGTATCTAGAGGTGCTACTTAGTGTGCCCCATGCTGTAACTCCAAGGTGTACCCAGAGCCATCACATGCATTGTGGTAGCTACATAATATACACATTTAGGAGTCCCTGAATACTCGTTTGCCTCTGTAAATACAACCAAAAGGCTCGTTATGGTCTGTTGGGTCAAAACACAACTTTTTTTAAAAGTCCCTAAGTGCGGATTTTATCAGTACGTCTCAATAACTTCAACAAACATCCCTCTCACGCACCAGACAAATAGCAGGCATTAAAACACCTCTGCGCAACAGTGCGAGGACAGCTGCAGGCAAGGTCGCGTGCGATAGATAGCCGGGCTCCGCACAGCCCCGAGCCCTGCTGTCGCTTGTGGAAATGAAGGGTGTTTTCACCGCGATCACCTCCACTTTCCCTGGGCTCCGAGTGAAACGGAGCCTACACTAAGCTCCAGCGGCCCAGCTATAAAAGCACACGGCCGAATTAAACATCACTACTTCCATCTCACTGTGTATTTCTTTTTTTAATTGCTTCTTCCTACAAGTAGCACCCAGGATTATACGACCTGGCAGCAGGTTTGAAAACATGGACGTGCACATGGGCAGAGTGAGAAAGAGGGGACTTGGCGTGTCTGTACGGCTGCTCACTGCCTGCTCCCGCAGGAGCAGCCGGCCAGGCAGCTCCCCTCCGTTCTGAGCAGCTCTTTCATACAGCAACCTGAGAGAAAGAAATATTTGTAAAAACTGGAAAATGAGCTGGCAAAGCCAACAAAAACCTGGCAAGTGAGCTCAGTTTGGTGTACTGCCACAGCCTGTTTCTCAATTCTGTCCTTTTTGTGCATGCATGGCATACCATCTCTGACCAGGTCCTTAGCTGTTACCCCTCTAAAACAAATAAACAATCTTATTATGAAATGAGCACTGATATTACTTTTTCAAGCTAAATTCCACATCAAGGTAGCAAGGCCTGCTGGCTTTTGAAGGCATGAACACCCTCCCACCTCCAGTCAGTGCTACCAGCCCTCCGATTTCCTACCAGGTCTTGCAGTCCTGGGCTGCTTCCTTCGGCCCCAAAAGGCTGCAATCCACGGAGCTCAGCTTTTGGTCTGACTACACCTTCAGTCTCTGAGATGGTGCTGAAAACCCAGAAAATAAGGGTTGATCCAATCCTGCAGCTCCAAAAGCAGTGGACAGACATAAAGTACTGCAAACCATGCTGTTTTATCTGGAGGAGACAAACTTGACCCCTCCTTATTGAGAAACGGGAGCTGGCAGCTCTGGAAGTAGAGCTGGTTGCTCAGCTGCTCAGGAATGGCTAAATGGGAGGACGAGATTTATAAAAGGCAAAAGCTCCTACCTTTCTGTTTGGGTACCTATAGAGACAGGCACATTTTCAGCACTGCAGGGCAGCCAATAGCCCCCCGTAGAAGAGGCTTCTGTCTGACCACCCCTCCTCAGGTCTTACCAAATCATCTGACTGTGAAGCATGAAGAATTATATACTGCTTCTTCAGAAAACAAAGTTAGAGAAAAAAAAAAAAAAAAAAAAAAAAGTTATTTAGCACAAATATATAGAATAATTGGTCTTTTCATCTCCGTTCTGGACCTTTCCTTCTGTCTAGACAAAGAATGTGATTGATGTAAATCTAGCATATTATCAAGAAGACACAGATATTACAGAAACAGTGGAAGTAAAAATTAGTTTGTCAGGAAAGTTATTTTTCTTTCTTTAGTTGTAAAACCCACTGAAATTATTTTACCTGAACACTGCAATTACATTTCAGGGTCTTGCTGTAGTGCAAAAAAGTAGGAGGCCAGAATAGATATATATTGTCCACCATGCTTATAGGTAAAAGAAATACACAACCAAAAACCCAAAAAGAAAAATGGTTTTGCTTTGTATTTTAACTCTGCTGAGAATCAAGTAATTCTGTAAGTATGATGACTTGTATCTGCAGGTAGTTCTAGCAGGACATTAGATGTAATCAGATGGGCATCTCTGGGGGCGCTTCCTGTAGCATAAAGAATTTTATCCTGTCTGAGCACAAATACCACTCTCAGATTTCTTATGTCAGAGGAGAGGTGAGGCGAGGCAAGGTGCGGAGAGGGATTTTTGGGTGCACTTTTTTCATACATTGGTCCTGCAGATTAGGTGATGCGGGACAACAGCTTCTGCAATGCATTGTATTAACAGGGGTATGGAAAGCGGGGTGGGAGGCGAAGGAACCACTAACTGCAGACATAACTTTGGGGTGATTACGGTTCCCATAAACTTGTAAGGTGCTTCCATCGACTTCCGGTGAGTTTGGATCGGGTCCTTTGCCAGTGGCTAAAACTTACCTGATTTACTTGAGCTTGCAGATTAGTAGACGGAAGAAGTCTGCTTGCTATGGAAGAGTAGAGAAGCATAAGCTGTAAGCAAGTCCCCAGTTGCAGCAGGAAGACCTAAAAGCAGCCTGCACCACTGAAATGAGCCACAATGATTCTATTAAGACAAATATGCCCCCCTCCTCTGGGGAGGAAACCATGTTAGAGCCTAAAAAGCCTTCCAGCAATAACTATACTTCTGTAGTGTTATTGCACAAGCTCTGCTGTAAAGCGGGGGGAAACCAAAGAGAATACTATAAAGAAGCCACCTTGAAATGAGAGGAGAAACCCCCTGACAATTGGATGATTGGTTAAAATTAGTCCCACTACACAAAAGCAACTGTTCTGATCAAGCCCATGAGAATTAAGCTTTAACACTGAGGAATAAAAACAGATAGAGAGACAGGTTGAGAACACAGTTTTTACATAGCTCCACAGATCAAAACCGTCTACTATTGCTTAGAATAACAGTGACAATTACTAGGAAGGGATTTTAAAGGTGCAGGCACTAGAGAGGCCCACAGGAAGAAAAAGGGAAGACTGAAGCTCCCCATAGCGGGGCTGAGGACAATAAAAAAAAAAATAAAAAAAAATAAAACAAAACACAAAATGAACTTTTCCAGAACATACTGGGAAAAGGCTGTAAGATAGAGTCTTTGCAGCTAAAAAGCCTGACAGGAAATGGAAGTTTGGCCGACTAATTAAAATTGATGAAAACGGGGCAAAGATGGATGAGTTCTGTTTCTACTCTTTCAGTAACTGACAAGGTGAATGTCTCAGTTTTCCCATCTATAACATATGTGGGCTAATCAGCTATCTGTCAACAGCGAGGCAGTCTGGAATTAGAAATGGTTCAAAATTGCTAGGAGAGCCTTGGATGCTAGGTGTTGTATGGATTGTACTGGATTTATTCCTGGGGCTGCTCCTTCCAGACTGAATCAGTGAACAGATGGGACAGTCCAGCAAAGGGGCCTCCTGACTGTTTCAGCTCCATGCTCTCAACCTCACCTTTGCAAGCAGTACCTCCTAAATATAAATGAACATTTTCCTTTGCCTTTACCGACCTTTCTAAAATTGCCTTCTCCACTGGCTGTTCTGTAATAAAACATGAGTCTCCTACTTTTTCTGCCCTCCATATACTGTCTTTGCAACTTCTTTTTCCACAGCCTAATCAGGAATTGGCCTATTGTCTTTCAAGCTTATGTGAATTGTTGTTTTTCCCCCTTATGCAGTGGATTCTCATTGTTAATATGTGAGTTATATGATTACCCGCAGCTGGAAATTCACTTCTGTAACCATATAGCTATTTCCTGTATTTTTAGAAATGGCTTTTTCCAGCCCCTCTTACATCTAGTCCCAGTAGTACTGTTTTTAAATAGAAACTTGTATTTGTCTACAAAGTACCGAGTCCTGGCAGCCCTCAAGGGACATAAGAATCATTCCCCATCTCACATATGACAGCTCTACAGAGATTGTTTTGCGATGGCAAGACGGACCTATAGCTTGGCCAGTGCTCTTCCACAAATGGGCATCACGAGCACCTTTGTCCTCTTGGGGCACATAATCAACCTGCAATCTACAGCCTGTGCTTAGATGTTGCACTCAGTTGCTCTCTAAAGAAGTGCACTGCAAAGAGGTTGCTTGCTGAAGCATCTTAGTTGTGTTGAGTGCTGCACAAGATAGGAAGCTCATTTGTTGGTTTTACAGATATCAGCAGCTTTTACTTCTGATTTTACTCAAAAGGACTCTTCCAGGTGGCCTGACGTGAGTCTATAGGACAGAAACAGGTGGTTATTTGTGGAAGATGAGGAGACACTGCTGCATTTAGTCTTCAAGTCTAGAAGGAAAGACAGTGGCAAAAATGCTAAGACCTAAAAAATGTTAAGACCTTCTCTTGCAAAGAATGCAAGATCTAATGCAACAATGGCCAAGACAGCAGATCACAGCCTGCACTGGATTTGTGATAGGAAGGTGAACATAGTACCAGTACAGAACTTCCAGTCACTGCAGGCCACTGCCACATCTCCACAGTTTACATATGTCAGCTAGAGGAGAAACCAATATATTCCCATGTTATCCTTTTAAAAAAGTAGTGTGACTGCGAATAGTGAACATGAATGATCTGAGGGGTAATAACTGAAAGGTTCCCTTATTCTGCACCTGCGCTGTTCAAGAAGAGCAGCACATGATACAGGACATGCAAGAGCTGGCAGAAACAGCTAGCAAGCCTGTAACTTTTGTCCCTCTTCTTCATTTGTCCAGGATAGTAGAGATGACTCTGACATCTATCAGTAATTCTCATCTCTCCATCCTCCTTTTCCATTAAAGTTAGCTCCATATGTGCCATAATAGCATGTGCGTAAAGGCCTGACAAAACTGTCAGTGCAAATAGAACTATCTAGCAGAAGGCCTTTTGTTTTTTGATAAAAATATAACAAACAGAGCAGACTGAGAAAAAGAACTATTGGTCCTATGCCCAAAAGAATAACGCCTTTTTTAGTGCTTTTAATTTGAGATCATACAGTTGACTTGTCTCAATTCTGTAACTACAAAAACAATAACTGCAAAGGAAAGTGAAAGGTGCAAAGCAAACCAAAAATATCTCCTCACCTGACTGCAGCTGGCATGCTTCTTGCCACCACCTGCCATTCAATAAACTAACCAAAACACAGAGTTTAACTTCTCCTGAACTTAAGCAAATCTAAATATTCTGAGGTTACATCTAAATATCACAATGAGCAGGTCATGCCTACCCTTACAGAATACTCTGAGATAATGTCAGCCCAACTGGTAGGTCTCCACAGTGCAATGCTGCCTTAATGCATTAGCTTGGCATTGGGCACATTAAAGTCACACTTGCGCAGAAACACAATTATGCTGTTCCTGGATCAAATAGTGGTTCATATTATGGGAGACATCTGCGTCTCTGCCCCACACCCTGAGCTCCTCTCATGGCAGGGTGATGCTGCGCAGGAGGCCCTTGGTGCGGAGGCAGCAAGTTGTTTTAAAGCTGAGAGATCACACCCTGATCATCTGACTTCTGCTGTGGGATCTTTTCTTTTAGGACCCTCTTACAAAGACATATAACATGAAAAGGCTCAATTTTCCACAAAGAAATATTTTGCCGTACAAGTGTTCTTGTGAAGGCATCATTTCATGACTGCCCCGGTTCAGTTTAGAGAATGCGTGCAGGGAGGAGGGGTTAAAAATACTTAAGAAGAAAGTTTCCCCAGAACTATTCCCTGTTGAGTACGCAGGGGGGATAAGCTTTGACAGTTTAGTTTTAAACAAGAGATAACATCAAATAGGCCCATGGGACTGGTTCCAATTATCAACCCAAACAAAAAGAACAGCTGCACCCAAAAAGGCCTGTGCTTACAGTCATATTTCATTTTAACCACATTACAAAGAAAAAGTCTCATGATATACAAGGCTTTTGGGTTTTCTTTTTAATTCCACAACGTACTTAGTAAGTCACCACATCATATGGTATAGAGATGCACAGTCAATTAAGCAGGCATTTCATTAACATTGCTTTTATACTCACTTCAAAATGTCTTAGGTTAATCAAACCATTACATTAGAAGGGAATACAACAAAAAGGAAATAACTGACAACTCTACCTACAAAACCCATGACTTGATGTCGATATTGTTACTGGTTGCCTGTCAAGGTAAAGTATCTTGGGATTGTATTTCCTTGGAGTTTTCACAATGATAATGAGAACAATTATATTTCTCCATCTGGAATCCATTAAATATGATTATGATTGCTGACTTTCCTATCCTTATTACTATCTGGATTAGCTAACCCCATTACAAAGACCATGCTCCCAAAGCTCACTTGCAAATATGGTTATACGATTTCCTGTCATCCAACCAGAGTGTCTTACTCTTTTTCTCTCCCTCTCTCTCATCTTTCTGTTCCTGTACCATTTTACAAACTATTTTGCCCTTGTCTCAATTATAAGAACCTTAATAGGTTCAAACTCCCAGGTGACCTGCATTTGCAGGTGTTTAAGGGGGGAAAAAAATCAGCTGACCGATGTGGTAATGACTCTTCCGTTGCCTCAATCAAGCAAATGGATCTGGCCTGTGACTTGCAGGTGGTACAGGGTGGAAACTTAAACATCCTGACCATTTATTTCATGCAGAACATGTAAAGATTAAGTAAGGACTATTAAGAAAGATGTTATTACAGAGAAGGAAGAAGACAGAGGTTTTGTACTATGAACTTAATAAGCGATCTTCTCAATTGAGAAAGCTGAATTTTTAGCGTAAGGCTTCCCAAAGTCTCTGGTGTTAATTCTGTGCTCATTTGCACTATTAGTAAATGCATAGCAATTCCACTGGTTTCATTAAAGTTGCTCCAAATTTATACCAGTATAATAAGGATCAAAAAGTATCCTTATTTATCTGGAGAGTTTCATATGAATTTTCATTAAGGAGTCTGTTAATAGCAGAACTGTTCTTGGGTGAGGGTTAATTCACAGTGTTTTGGTCCTGTACCAGATTTATCTCAAAGTTTGTGTGTCTTCATCTGTAGAGTTTAATGTGACTCTTCGTAAGTGACAGTATCTGTAATACCAATAAGACACACCAGAACGGTATACTCACCTTTGCTCCTTGACACCAAGCAAGTGCCTTTAGGTCAAAGCTGCAATAGTTTTCTGTAGGGCTCTACATTAAATTATTTCAGAATAAGCTCTTACTTCACCTGTGCCCATGGATCCATACTTTTCCCTCAATTGCTTCTTCTGCTGTACATCAACCCTCATCTACTGATTTGAGCACTAATTTAGAGGTTCGTTGATGCATTATAGCTTTGCACAGCCAGCTTAGAACTTTCAAACTGTTTGCTTTGTGCTTTGATTATACATTCATTTTGACTTGAAAAAGGATTATATAATAATAAGCAGCATTTCAACAGAAGCCAGTTGTAGCTGTTTCTATCTGTAATGATTGTTTAATGACTATTTAAGATGTGCTGCCTGGGGTTGTCTAATCAGCCAGTTTTTATTAGCTTTCAATGAATTCATAAAGTGATACCTAATCATCAGGGGTAAAATTTCAGTATTGAGCAAGGTAGTGTCATGTAGGAAAAACACAAAGGTCAAAAATTATTCATTTCCATTATTAATTATTATTGTGGACATTTATAAGGGAACTATCATCATGACATCAAGGAAAAATATACATCAGAATGAAGAATGTTCTCCTGGCCTACATATTCTTCATTAAACCATGGTAAACTGGCTTTAATTCCAAACTTCTTGAAGTCAACAGAGAAAACCACCTTGGTGAGTCCACTGCCTTTGGATCGGGCTCATGGTGAGAACAGTTGCTCACAGTTTGCTACTCTTGAATCCATTTCATCTGCTCTCTGATCACAGCCTCTTTTAATTCTTTTTCTTACTGCACCATTGTGGAAGAAATGTCTTCCTAGCCAATTTGTGGAAGAACAACTGTGAAGGGAATTTGGGACCCACATGTCTTTGGGAAACACACTAGGTGATCTGAAACATCACGTACATTTTTCTCCCATCTTTTCCTTAAGGAGTCAGACACTTTTTAAGTGCTGCAGTCTAATGAATCCATTCTAGTCACTAGCTGAGCATTAGCAACTGACTGTACACGCGGTTTGTCCATTGCAAGTATGAACTGAGAGGTGTTTGCTTAAAACTCACTGAAAGTGGTTTTCACTGACTCACTGTCTCATGTTTGTGACCGGCTGAGGGCATACACATGCCACTTCCCACAGCTCAGCTGACATGCAGTAGTTCATTAAGCCACAGTAACATGATCATGGTTTAAGAATCCTAATTGTCATAACTGTGGCTACCACTAACTTGCTGTGGTCTCACTGAAATCTATCAAGTACCACCAGTATGAAATCTACATAAAAAAGTAAAAGCTTTTCAATTAAATATCCAAGTTGTTTAGTGACTCATTTCCAAGTGCCAGCAACTCAGATCTTCTTTGCTATTTAAAACCTCCTTTTCTGTCTTCATCTCGTTTGTGCTCTTCCTCACTAAATTTTCAAGGCCGCAGCAAGTTACCCCACAGAAGTGCTATCCACAGCAGTAGCAGCACTGATGTTGATGGGCCAACAGAATCAGAGTCACCAAGCACATACCTGGCCTAGCTGAAACTACCACTGAATCATTAGTTGGCCTTCGTATTTTTTCCTACTCAAGGGAAAACATCTTGCAGCAACATGGGCACCTCAAATCTAGCACTCATGGTGAATTTGCAGTGCAAAAGACAGCCCTTTTCTCTTCCATGGTTTGGGTTTGATTCAACAAAACATTTAGTCTGGTGATTTTCTTTATGTACTGAAGTGCCTAGAAGAATTGTAGCTTCCATGCTCGTAACACTGGATGTATCGGGACATGAGCATGTCACACCTTGCAAGATCGACCTATCATTAATCATCATTTGCTACAAGAAAAAAAGAAAGCTTCTTCATGTCCTTATATGCAGATTAACTTGCAAAGGCCTCCTCTTGGGGTCATCTACTGGAAGCCAAACCCACCCAGCAAAATACTATCATAAGTTACATGTAAAGTTTTTATGAGATGAACTATGAACTTTAAAAAGTCTGGAATCTTTAGCAATTGCTTATTGCCTGCAGGATAGATGCAGTTAGTATAGTGCCTTGTGGGCATGCCCTTAGCTGCAATCCTTATTGATGTTCCTTTGCTACTGCTTTCAAAACTGTTAAAATTCCTTCGCTCAAGTGTTCTTAGCACTTATGTTGATAGGGAATACTTCAAAGGATACATCTTTACTTTATCAAATCTGCTCTAATTTTGGAGAAGGAATCAAAGAGGTTCATTTTAAGTCTAGTCAAGTTTGCCAACTGTCCTAAGCTCAAGAAATCAATTCCATGTTGCCATGTAATCAACCTAAACGAGAGGCCTGGAACACAACAGGGCAAACTTCAGTACATTTACTCTGGAAATAATTTTAGCCCACTATTCTTACTTCCACACTTTTTCTATTTCTCCCATTCTTCTAAAAGCTTCCCTGATGGATTCAGCTCCATGGCTGTATTGATGAGCAGCTGACACATCAGTCCCCAAACATAGCTCTCAACACTGCATGTTGGAAGTACAGCATCGTGGACTTGCTTCTGTTTCTCACAGAAGTCTCCTCTGGCACAAAATACTTACCGGGTGTTCTCATGCCATTTTTACAACAGCAAGGTATATAATGAGGGTACATGCACCTGGCAAGTTTTTATGAACAAGTAACAAAAGACAAAACAGGAGTTTTGCAGCTGAAGTCCTGGGTATTAACCTCAATCTACTGTGGCAATAAACCCACTTTTTTTCTCTTAACAACTTAAATACAATTGTAAAGCTTATGTCAGTGTTACTGACTTGTCCCTCATGTCATGTTTGGTGCCCCACATAGTTGTGCTTCTAGTTGAAGCTTTAGTTTGAATTATTATGGATACTATAGTCATAATACAAAAAGGATTTTTTGTTTGGTTTGGTTTTTTGATTTTTTTTTCATCTTGTAAAATAATTGTAGAAAGAGTCTAGACCAAAGGAAGAGATCTGAACACACAAAACAATTTCTGCAGGAAAAAATTCTACAAAACCTGGAATAGCTATGAATCTTTTTGAGCAAGGTGTTTATCCTCATTTAGAATCAGATCAATTGTGCAGAACAGAAGAAGTTACATAGAAGGATTATCAAAAATCATCATTCCTATCCCAGTGGCATGAATAGACCTTTACAAATTATTCTTACCATGATATGGGACCTGGCCTACTTCAGACTTTAGGAATCACAAGATCAGCTTGGTTTTGTTCTTTTTGAAAGTCCTCTCTCAAGTGTAGGCTTAGAGAAGTTTTATCTCAAGTGAAACTCACAGTCTTCAAAACCATTATTAGTGTCCTCTGTAATACATCTTCTGCCACATACAGAAGACTGAATATTATTACCCTCTTGGGAAACTTGTCTCTCAGAAGCTATCCAAAACCAATGTGAATTCAAGGATGAAAAATATGTGGCAGAACAGTTACACTACTTCCATTAAAAAGTCCTACAGATGCAAGATTTACCCTGTCTCAGCAATAGCAATTCACTCTACAGAGTTTCCCCAGTTTCCAGAAGGATAATATTCTCTTTCCTTTTAAATTTAACCTCAGAACGTTTTCCCTGATATTTGGGTTCAGTTTTTACTTTCCCTGGTATTTTGATTAGACCATGAAACACTAAAAAATTGTGTCCTGTGCTAATGCTATATTTGCATTAAAAACCCAGTAGCAAAAAAATATCCACTAATATTCTTACTTTTTCAGTAGTATTGAAATGAAAGCCCAACCCTGATCCAGGCCATGGTCATAATCACATTGACTTCAGCCACGTTGACTTCAGCCATGTTTCTGTATGAAAGAAGATGCAGTCCATGAAGATTTTCATTCGTCCTTTGTCTTCTACTTACATCTTCTGACAAGGAACTGACTTTGAATGTGTCCTGGAACTTAAAAGAGATGACAAAGCAAAGGCAAGACATCTACAGTCACTTACCTCTGCTCCAACACACCACTTTTTGAGTGAAGAATGTTTGCACGTTCTCATTATCTTAAAGTTGTGGTAAAGCCTCTGCAAAAGGCCAAACCAAAAAAAATGTGTAAAGTACATACAGGAATACATAAACATATATAAAAGTAAAGGGTTGCAGCATAGCTTAAATATCACTTCCTTTGTCTTGTGCTTCCAGTTGCCTGTCTCAAAGCCTTCAGTACATAAGAAACTTGTTTACATGGAGTCCAGGCCTCATAAGGTTGGGTTAGCAGAGCAGAAACTCTGTGTGTGTTTGTAAATATATATATATACACAATTAAGTGTATTCATTCTGTTTAAATCAATGATGCCCCATCTTCTGCCTGATTATCAAAAGACAGCCATTGAAATAAATGACCATATATTAAATAAATGACCAGGTATGCAATAACATGTGAAAACACCAGTATACAAAGCATATTGGTATTTGTGGATATCAATCCATAAAGCATCTGTGTGCTTGCGTGAAGAACTTTCTACATGAAAGGACACACTCATGCCTACCTATACAGTGTGCATGCGTGCGTAAGCAGTCACTGACAACTGGAGGAGTGTATAAAGTGTGTGTACATGCCAATTAGGCTGACAACTTCCGTGCTGATGAGACATGGCTCTGAATCCTGCGATTCCAAAGAGGCTGCGGTGAGAAGCAGAGTGGCTGGATCCTCTGCCGTGTGGGAGACAGGCAGCCAGCAAAGAAGGAGCATCGGCGTGATTGACACGTAAGCATTGTGCTACTCTGTGAGTCTTTGTTGTGCGCCTATACGGTCTCATTTGTTTTTCTTGGCACTCCCCACAATTCATTTAGTGGCAGCACCACTTGAAGACACTGTGGCATCTGGAGGGGAGGGAAGGACGGGACCCATTCAAAATAACAGCCACTTTTATAAAGAAAAGTTCTCTCAATATTTTAGTTGTCTAAATATTTTACAAATGCTTTTGTGTTTCATACAAGCAAGAAGGTGAAGGGATTTTCACCTCTGTCTGTGTGGTGATGAAAGCAAGCAAGCAGTGACCCTGCTGCTAAATGGGCCCATTTCCAGAGTTTAGAAGGACTCTCATTTGATATTCCCAACAAGGGATGTCCCTCTTTATTAACCTTTACATTATGTTTGTGCAATTCCTGAATACTTTCCTCCAGACATTCCCTTCTGACTGTTTTTTCCCTTTCTTCCCTTTTGAAATGGGAGTGCAATAAATGTGCAGACTGACCCCAAAGCCAGTGCAGGCATGCTGTCCCCCACCTCCCACGCCTGCTGCAAAACTTCCTCCTCCTGGGGCATGGAGAGGGAGGGTTGCCCTTCCAAAGGGTTAAGGCATTTTCAAATACAGAGCTGTATGTTGGGCACAGAAAACAGCACATTGGACGAACAAGAGGAAAAAAAAAAAAAAAAAAAAAAAGATCCTGTTTAGTTTCAGTGTGTGACATTTGCCTGGGGGAAGAAAGTGCAGAGCTCATTGGAAATCCTATTGTTGAAACTCTGACCAGTCAGTTATAAAGTGTCATGATTTAATATGCCAGAGTTGTTTCCATTTTCAGGGTCAATCACTCCATCTATGTATGTGTGTGTTTGTGTGGTGAGCCTGTCCATTTAAAGAAATATTTTCAGGTTTTATGTTGTTTAATTTCCTTTACAGAAATTCATTTTGTTTTCAGCAGAACAGATCTCCAGCAAGATTACTTCCTTCACAGCATGTGGAAGCACATTTTCCAACATCAAATCCTCCGATCAAAGCAATGAAAGTTAGAGATTGAAGCAATAATTATGACCTTGATCAGGGTTTATTCTGTTACATGATTAATCATAGACAATATTTAAAAATATCAGGTGTCTGCCTGCTGCTGGTGTGAATTTCAACTGAAAACACCACTTATAAAATAGCTAGAAGAAAGGTCAACAAATCTGAGCTTGTTACAGCAACCTGCAAGTCCTACACATTTCAGTGTTTAGACATCAGTTTGCGATACCTGTTTTCTTTTATGACTCTGGGCTTTGTTACCAACTTACCATTAATAGGGTTCAGCCAATGCAGATCTTTTGACTCTTTTTCTCTCTCTGTCCTCACCTGTCAGCCATCTCTTCATCAACTGTATTTATTACAATCAAGCCCTGTCAACTGTCACAGCTTACATACAGTCTGCCAGTAAATATGTCTTTCCAGTCATTAGACATTCCTTCCAGTCACCTTGGGATTTCTACCTTGTCTATCTCACTCCAAAAAAACTTTTGTTCAGAAGTATTAGACTCCCACAGAGCAGTGTCAGCTTGGGGCCATTACTGTAGGAAGTGACAGAAAACACCAAACTGTCACTCATTAGGATCTAGTTTTTCCAGAGTTGATGTAAGTCAGATTTAGCCCCAAAACGAATCATGATTTATTTAATATATTTGCTTCTACAAGTGTCAGCTCATCAACTTAAAATGTTTCTCCTTTAACTCTATTGAGGCCTGTACAGAAAATTTTCTTTGAAACCTATTTTTTGCTCTAAGGCTCGATAATTAGAACAGAGTCGAGAACAGTCAAGTTTCTGCTCTACAGGTGCACTTTAGTGGCCCTTGGTTTTATAATTACATATACAAAGCATTCATGTTAGAATTAAGGCTGGACACGTGAGAAAATGCCACCTGGTGGGTAAGCTCTTTTTATGCTGGCTCCCAAGTCCTAGGTCAGATAATGTAAGTCTACGCATAAGTTTAAAGAGAGAAAAACAATTAGCTAGGGAAGCAAGGATGGAAAAAGAAAAAGAGTCCTATTATTTCCTGATTATGTTAAGAACTGTCTCTCCAAAGGATCTGTAGTCCATCCATCCGGAGCAAAACAATACCAGTGAGGTATATTCACAGTTGCTTCTGCAATTGCATCTCCAGTTAAAGCCTTTGCTGAGGTGCGTACACTCCAAATGGTCTCCTGCCTCCCCAGAAGTGTGTATGTCAAGCTGGATTGGTACTGGGACGTGTACTAGTATCTTATCCCATGCAGAGTTGGAGAGAGAGATGAGCAGAGGCCCTTGGAGGTCCGTTGATTGCAGAGAAATGTGAAAGTAATAGGTGGCATCTCCATTGGAAAAAAGTGAGAGGAAAGAAGGGAGGGACAAAGGTCCAGGATCATTAACCCGAAATACTTGAATTGATTGCACCTTAATCTCCAGAGAGCACGAGTCAGGTCCTTCACTGGTACGTATCAATGTAGCCCAGATGACTCCAGTGAATTTACAGAGCGCAGACTTACAGAGTGAAGTAACCCAGAGAACACGTCAGTAGCCAGATTTTGCATTCAAGTAAGGATATCATCATTAGTGATTCACTTATGTAGCAGCTATTACAGACTGTAGGGGACTATGCAGTATTAGAAATAGCATGTGTGTACCAATGATTTGGGTTTACTATCAAAATGCAAACATCTCTGAGGTAGAAAGAATGTATCTAAAATCGTAGGTTATGCTAAACAGGAATATATACACAAGTGGTGGAGAATAAACAAACCGTCTCATAAATCACAAGTCACTTGGGATTTCTAGTGGATATAATTACCAAGTTCTCATTCTTCGTTTTCTGGCTGTGAAAATAATGATTTCTGCCACATATTGCCATCTGAGATTAAATACAGAGCACAGATTATGACAATCACCAAGGGGGTTGGCAGGGTTTATGAATCATCTACGGGATTCCCAATAGCTGTGACTGAACAGGCTTGACCCTGATAACTGTGTGAGTGGGAACAGGTGTCACCATCAGGGACACCGAAAATTGTAGGTCATTTGAGGTTTCCATCCTAAACCATAGGATCCATCCAGTGTAACTCCTGACCACCCTGGGGCTTCAGCAGTGCCAGGAGGCCAGCAATGAACACCGGGAAATTTCAAGTGATTTGCTTGGAACAAAAAATGATGGGCAAAAAGTTTCCGGGAAGCCACATTTAAATGTTGTGTGCTGTATCAAAAAGCTTATCCTTTAGTATTGCTCTGTTAGGAAATAAAATCAGCTATAAATGCTTCTGACAAGATTAAGCTCATTTTCTGCCTGTTCATATGGCAGCTCTGGAAATGTTCTCTGTTTAAAAAAACAGATGCTTTTCAATGTTTGGAAGATAGTAGAAGAAGTTGGTACTTAAATTTTTTAGCATTGAAACCCCAGGTTGCAGCTGAAGTATAATGAGTAACCTTTCTTCTTTTTGACCTGGTGAGTGATGAAGAGCCACTACCTGCTGGTAGCTAAACATAACTCATCATAATTTACAACTTCTTACTGAAAAGAAGCAGTGTTAATTATAAAACAAGGGAATCGAGAGTAAAATGTAGGGAGGTACTGTTTACTGTGAGGTAGGAAAGTGTATTATCTGCCAACACCACAGCCCTAGTTCTGTACTAATTTAGCAATATTTAACACTACATCAGACTCCTAAACAATGTAAGAATCAGTATTTCTAACATGCTTTTAAGTCCATCACCACCCTTGCCAAGCTAATTTCAGCTTCAGAAGTGCTTTGCCCCAGCTGGATTGCTCACAAACCCTCCTGCCTGAGGGGCCCAGGGGCACACCATCTTCTGAGATGTGCACTCACTGAGCAGGTGCAATCCCCTGCATAGGAAGGTCTTGCCAGGCTCTGACCAGTTAACGCCTTTTCATGTCTCCCAGGGAAGGGAAGCATTGGCCATGCCAACATCTCTCCAGAGCTCTAGACAAAACCCACCACTGTCTCTTTCTTTCAAAGATGGGGAATGATTGCATCACATAATTGACAATGATGATTTCATGCCAAGGTGGTGCCCATATCCAGGCACAAAGGGAGAGATCAACTAAATTTTGTTATGAAATTTTGAGAAAAGGGCAAAGATACAGGCTGTGGGATGGCACTAATATGGTGATAAGGTCCAAATTCAAAACCAACAGCCTAAGGACCACTGAGACAGTCTGAAATATTGATGACATGCAGAGTAATGATAAATGAAATAGATTTTCATTAGTAGTCCTTCATTGAGAAGGCCTGTCTCAAAGAAATATACCAGCATTAACAAAGTTTTGCAACTCTTTTGAAAGCAGATGCACATTTATGCAGTTGGGAAACTGAGATCAGAGGATTTAAGAGACCTTTCTACAAGGAAAGACATGCTCACTGCTGGAGTTGCCCTCAGATTGCCTCCCACTTTTTGCATCTCAGATAATCTAGGACACCAGCCTACAAAAACCTATCTCATCACAGCGGACAGACCCCCAAGTCAACAGGCTTTGGATCAAGCCTAAGATGTAAGTTTATACACGAGATGGCAAAGAAATTGTCACAAAGCAGTTTGAGAAAGCAAAAAGTGACCACAGGTATGCCAGCCACACTGGGAAACAAATGAAGGACCTAGCAAAACCCAGAAAAAGAGACAAGATGGCTAGGGCACGGCAACTGTATCCTCAGTGTGTTCCTCAGGAAAACCCAAAGCAAGATCCGTAACAGGAACATACTAAGGAGGTGGGTGCCAATAACACAGCATGTTTCGGTCTGCCCTGTGGGAGCTGTAAGAGCTACTTTTGCATAGGAAGGCAATAATTCCTGTCTTCCTCAGCCTCCCACAGGGGACGTGACTCAACAGAAATCAGTTGCAGACCCTGCTGGGACTCCAGTGCTACACTGTCATTCCAATCATACCTTCAATTTTTAAGCACTTTTTCCCTTAAATATGTCCTTTCATTCATTACATAAAAAATCCTGAACCCACCCTTCATCACTGACCCTAAAGATGATGTCCTAAAAATAAGACACTAGATTTTGTTTGACAAATCATCTAAAATACTTACACGGACCTGACTGTTGCACTCAGTCTCCTAGGTATGAAAAAACTCTAAATAAATGCTTGCACGTTGACTGCAGCAACACAATTATAGAGACTGCAACCAACAAAGAAAATAATAACTGCTGGAGGTGTAGACGAGGGAAGCAGCGGGGGGAAGGAAGAATGAAGGGAACCTCAAGGTTAAATGAGCAATGGGTCGGGGCACACAAAAAAACCATAAACAAGAGAAATCTTTCAGCATAATTTTGAAAGTAAAGGCAGACTGAATCATATTATGCAGGTGTACAGAAAGCACTTTGCTGCATTATGCCATCTCAAGTTCTTGCTCCTGTTCCCTTTTGTCAAGAGGTCTTTGATTGAAGACACAATTGTCTTCCAAAGAAAGGACAAAATGTCATGTGAATAGCTCAAGTGATAGACTGCAGTATCTTGGATGCAGCAAGAAAAACCAATGCTAATGGGTTTGTACAGCAAAAAATATGGGGCAAGAGGGAGAAACAATTAGGCCTAGCACAAGTATAGAGAAGGCTGCTTGAACCTCCATAATTTGCAGTGATTGCCATGGGTTACTTAGTTCAATGTACTCCAGCCTGGGGGCGAAGGGCTTCCAGATTTCCCCCATAAAAATCAGAGACACACACTAACTGTTATGTACCTTAAGCCCTGATTTTATTATTACCCTTTTTTCTTGATTTGCCTCAAAACTACTTGTTGCAAAACATCTGTCCTCATTCCTGAGGTATGGTGCACTCCTAATGGATCAAAGCAACTGCTCTGCAAGTGGAGACAGAGAAGTCCAGCGCTCTGACCGGTACCCATGACCGCAAAGTATTTCTTCTGGCCCACAGCTGAATTGCCCAAACTTCCTTTTCTGTAGCCATGTGAAGTGATTTTTGCTCCTCAAGAGACCTGTCTCACCTGAAGTTTTGCCAGTTCAGTGGGAGATAAGGACCTGCTAAGCAGGCCATGAGTAGGTTCTAAACGAATCCCAGGAAAGGAGAGTAAAAATCACTGGTTGCAAACTCCTGCTGGATTAGACTGGTGTCTTAAAAAGTTGCATAGAGAGGAAGCAAAGGAAGCGAGCCAGAGGCACCGTGACTTTCTAGACTGGGGTGCTCTGCTATTTCTGGAGTTGAAGGAACACTTCCTGCTGTATTAGAATAGCACAACACACAACAGCAGTTCTGCTGCACATCTGGCAGGTTGCTGACCCCAAAGGCCAGACCCAGCCTGGACAAACAGGGCTTTGGGCATCACCCCCAACATATCCTTGAGGAGGGCTGTGCTCTGAGCAAATGGGGTGTAGTGGGGGGGATACAGAGGTGGGCTGTAGCTTAGCTCACTCAGACATGAAGACACTTTTCCAGTCCCCCTACTTACTTTCACCCTGCCAGCCCCTCTGCTCTGCTCCTTCCCACTCACTACCCACATACATACCTGCCTTTCTCCTACTGATCTTTCCTCACTGACCTTTCCAAAATGCTTTCTCTGGTTGTAGCCATACCTTCCTGGTTCCCACCCCAGCTCCCATCTCTGGCCCACAGCCCTGTGCACACTCTGATCTGCTCTCCTCACACCCACTAGATCTTCCCACTTCTACTTTTCCATCCCTTCCTCTGTTTATCGCCAGGTCCAAAACTTTTTCCCTCAGAGGTTTGTGCTCATCATCATGGTGTTCGTCACCATGGCTGCCTTCCCACTCCCCTACTGCATCCCAGGCACCAGCAGAAGAGATGCCAAATTTCTGCCTTGTCAGCATCTTAAAAAAATAACCAACAACATGTTTAGTTTGGTTTTTTTTTTCTTTTGCCTCAAAGTTATTAAAGCACTTGGCTTTGATCAGTGAATTTTGATTTGTGATTTTTTTGCCACAGGTTTCACAGTCTTTGGTGTTATTGTGTTCTTTCCTCTAGCAGGTATTGGGGCTCCGTTTCTCCCTCCAGTGCCTAAAGGCTGTCTCAGAAAAAACACCTTGCTGGATGAGGAGGGATGGCTCACTTTATTAATGTCCAATACGACTCACCTGGGGGAAAGGTGGTCATGGTGGGCTGCTTTGAGGCATTACCTCTCCTTTGGGACCAAAGCCAGACTTACCACCAATCAGGGCAGGACAGCGACCAGATGCAAGTGCTGGACTCAGCTTTCTGTCCATCAGCACATCACAAAAGGCCTTTCTGAACAGTTGCAAATAATTGGGTTTCAGATACAAAACAATACATCCAACACCATTTGGCCCTTTGGCTGAGATCAGCTGTAGTACCTGTTTGAGATCTGACGCCTGCTGTATCGGGGACAACAGCACTTACTGGCAGGGGCATGTGCTCTGTGATCTGACAGATCTTGCCTGTCTTTAACTCCTCTGATCCAATGACTTGGCTGCCCTGTGGGTACACTGCACACTCACCGGAAGATGCACAAGGAGCTGTGGGATGCCGTCACACTGTCAACACACTTCATGAGATACCAGCAGCAGAAGACTTTCTGGAAATGACACCACATCATCATCCACTTCATGCTGCTAACTTTGTGGTGCCATTTCCTGGAGCCATCTCATCCTGTTCAGGAGCAACAGACGGGGTAAAAGAGGTGAGGTATGAACATTAAAAGCACCATTATCTGGTTTTCTAGCTATTCAGAGCCTAGAGTGAACCCCAGGACTTCGAGTGCTTCTTCGATCACCGAGCTGACGCAGAAAGCTCAGGAGGTGGTAATGGTAGGAGACTTTGTAGACCACTAAATCAAACCAGAAAACAGGATATGTTATTCCTTAAGACCTGTCTGGAACACATCAAGGGGAAGAACTGCGCTGTTAGGGGGTCCTCAGTTTGGGAGGCATATGCTGGAGGTCTCATGCAGCTGGTAAATAAGGCATTACTTGGATTTCTCAACAAAATAAGAGAGAGAGAGAAAGAAGTATAGAGGAAAAATCCTTTAATGAGAAAGGCTCCTTTAATCATCCAGTACGTCATTCCTGACTGCCAGGAGTTAATTAGTTACAGCCATGAAAGACAGTGGTCACTAGACACCTATAGCTGTACCAATGGTACAAACAGGAGAGTCCAAGCAAGTAACAAATATAGTTGGCTCAAAAGAGCCAATTAATCAAAAACAAATTGAAAGGAATAAGAAAAAAAGATGGAAAAATGCAAATTAATATTATAGGTACCTTATAATAAATTTCTTAAGAAAGATAATTATGGAATTGCTGTTAAGTTTAATTCACATGGTATTTCAATGGAAAAAGAGGTATTTGCAATACTGATAAGGCACAGAATGAATGGGTGAAGAGCTGGCTACTTGGCAGATCTCCAAAAGAAAATTGTCAACAGAGTCATCACTGAATGGAATTTTTCCTTAATGAAATTTAGCAATGAGTAGTACTGGTCTGCAACTGGCTGATGTTTTCTTCAGTGGATTCAGTTAGTAAACATCAATAGCCTCATGCATATGAATTAGTCTCAATAAAAATTATGTCCACATCATAACATCCCTGCAGATTGTTTTTGGAAAAATTCATCTCATTGAAAATGTTTCTGACCTGCTCTCTCAAAGCCCTTGCTGACTACAGGTATGGGCGATTAGAGAGCCCGACAGAGGGACAAAAGAGGGTGCTGCTGGTGTGGGGGTGGCACTTGCAACACACTGAGTCTCTTGGCAAGGTGGGAGGAATTCCAAGAGAAGCTGTTCTGATATACCCCGAAGGAAAATTACATACATGGGAAAGCATTCCCTCCAGAAGTGTCCATCTATCTCCACTGCCTATGGAGGGAGCCTGGGAGATGGGCTGAAATTAGATGACTAACTCTTAGATTCCAAAACTTCTAGTTTGGCTAAACTTCAGTGGGATGTTTCTCACCCTCATGGCAAAGAAGAGAATAAGCAGGCTAGAGAATACACCCCAGGAGAGCACATGCTAGACTATAGGATCCAGTTGTCATGTTAGAAAAGGGCATTACAAAATTAGAGAAGGCTCAGAAAAGAGCCACAGAAATGATTTACTGACTGTAGATAATTTTTGACAGTGAGAAACCTAAAGATCTCACACTGTTTAATTTATCAAAAAGAAGATTAAAAGGTTAGTTCATTGTAAGCATTATCTCATAGGAATGCCACGTACTGAAATGCTCTTTAATCTAGCAAGAATGGCACAAATATTTAACATTGAGGGTGATTAGCCACTAGAATGAACCACCAAGGGAAGAAATGGATTCTCTCTCTCCTGATGTCTTCAAATCAGGTCTGAACGCTTTTCTGGCAGATGTGCTTTAATCAAAGAAAAGCTACGCTCCAGTCAGATGCAAGTGACTGGGCTGAATGCAGGGGAAAATGGGTGACAAAAGGATGCACTCCTGGCCTCAAAAATCTACAAATCTGTGAATGCCAAATGTAATTTGAATGTACTTGCAGAAACCAAAGTGTTCAAAGGGTGCTCCACTTTAAGGGATAGAAATCCCAGGAGAGTAGGTGGAGATGTGCTCCTAGTGCATATGCACAGCAACGAGCTCTAAAAACTCCATATCTTGGCCAAAACCTGACACTGACTCCTCCCATGGCCCAGGCATGACCACTGCTTCAGCTAGGACTACCTAAAAAGAGATCTATCAAACCAATTTGATTTTCACAGGTGTTAGGCAGGCAGGCATGGCTCTGAGTTCAGAGGGATTCGTGAGCACTTAGCGCCTATGGATGTGCATTTAGACATCTAATGAAAGGGGGACACTTTGGGAGTGATTTCAATAGTGTCTGAAAGATGCTTAAGAAAACCAGCCCTCACTTCCAGTGGTCGCTGTGCTCCTAGATCAGAGCAGTGCTTTTAAAATTCCTGCTTTTTGACATCACCTTTCTTTGTCTGTGTTCTCTCAGTTGCAAAATAATCACATTTCCTGCACTGGACAGCTGAAAGGATTAATATTAGAGCGCTAGTTTTCAACCTGGGGGTCTGCAGACCTCTGGGGAGCTCTGTGGTCTACTTCTAAGGTGTCTGTGAGAGGCAGCTAAGAAAAACAAGTCCATTTATGCTGTACAGCACTTTAAGAATGTGCATTTCAAAAGGGACCCACTCCTCGGAAAACACTTCATGGTCCACAAATCAAAAAAGGTGAAAAACACAGAAACAGAAACTGAGAAACAGGCTGTAAGTGACGGGTGATCGTGGCCGGGCTGCACCCCTGCCCGCTTCAGCCGTCCCAGGCAGCAGATAGCGGCTCTGCCCAAGGAGCCCGTTCGCAGGCGGCAGGGCCAACGCTGCCTCCTCTCCAGCCGCTGCCAGAAGCGAGTGCAAACAATGGAAATAAGCAAAAAAGGCCGTAGGATGCATTTAAAGCATCTCCCACCTCTCCTAGCTCCCTCGCCGACACCTCCCACCTCCCAGCGAACTCAGCGCCAGCTGACAGGTTTTTGATTGCCCCCTCTCCGGGGTGAGCAGCGGGGCCCGTAGCGCTGCCGATCGCTCTCCCAGCAGCCTCTGACGCTGCCGCGTTCAGGATCGCTTCTCATCTTTCTCTCTAGCCTCTGTCACTTTCACCTATTCCCGCGAGTTTTTTTTTCCCCCTCTCCTTCTTTTTTAAAGAAAAAGCTTTGCTTGTCAAGCAAGTTTTTTCTCCCTGAACTCTTAGACTTCCAACCTCGACACAGACATAGAAATACTATTCAAAAGGTGAAAGTTTACTGTCTCAAATAACAATGCCAGCTGCTATCCTGGTAACAAGTTCTACTTCTGATGCAGGAGGGATGAGAGGATGGGGAGGAGAAGCCAGCAGCCTGGATGCCTGATGCTGTGGGACTATTTTGGTACCCGAGAGCTGCGGTCTAAAGGTGTCCGTGTCTCCAGGTGGCCTGAGAAGCAGCTCTGCATCGGGAGAGGGACCGGGAGACCGAGCCTGGGCACAGACCATCTGCCTGGCCTTGGGGAAGAGCATCCGCCTCCCTCGTGCCTCTGCTGTCTGAATTGTTACCAGAAATATAAATCCTCTGTAGCTTGCTCAGGCTATAATCAGATAAAAAAGAGATAAGAGAATAGGGTGCAATAAGGGAGAAGTATTCAAACGGCATCATTTTGGTCTTAGCTGCTCCTCTAACAATAACTTTTGTGCTGAGCATCAGACTGTGCAGTTCATTTACAGCCGTAGAAAGGTTTTTCTACTATGTGTGCTTTTTAAAGCATTTTGGACCATTTCTTTCACAATGCTGTTTTTTTTAAATCATTGCCAAATAGCCTCTAAAAATCAGAGTAGCAATACACATTTAAAAGAGACATTCATCTCACTTTTTAATCTTGGAATCCTAGCTCTTCTTTAATCTTAATACTTCAGCTTTGTATTTGAGCTTTGTATTTGCATACAGAGTTTAAGCAAACAGTCAAGGTATCAAATAACAAAGCTCAGAAGCTCTAAGAACTGTAGTGGTAAATAAGAAACATATATCATAATACCCAGGCTTGACACCGGACATTTTGAAATACCGTACCACTGAAGGAGAATTCACAACGCTGTTTCATTGACATCTGACTCCAAATTCTTTCATCGTTTTGGCATTATCAACTACATAATAAAACAGACTTTCTCTTTTTTTGTTTAGATACATAATTTATGATTTTATCAATAAAGGGTTATTTTTTTAACGAGCCATAGCCACAGAAAGCTTTGTGCTGGCATTTTTAAAGCATCAATGACACTAAGACGTATATTTCTAGTACAATCACAGACCCACATTTCATATTTATTGTATATGTATGTGAGTATAAATATATATATACAAACCTACTGTTATTGATGTTTTTAAAAATCTGAAGCAAAGATTCCTTGGGATGGTTATTTGAGAGCCTGCTGTATGAGAAACAAATGTATCGACAGGGTGTAAATTATACATCTGAACCAAATTGAAGATGTCACTTTCTTAAGGCAGCTCACAATAGTAGGAGGGTGAAATTGTGTCTGTACCTGCGTGCGAGGAACGGCGACGTGTCCCGTGCCTGGCACATCCTCCTCCTACACCTGCTAAGAGAAGGAAGAGTTAAACCTCAGTAATATTCCGCCCCCACACCCCAGCTACTTCCTATCCTGCTTGAATTGCTGGAGCTTTGTACATCTGGTTCAGTTCATTCCCAGCCATTCAGGTTCTCGTTTCCCCCTCCCTCGGGGACACCTTTCCCGAGCCGTGCTGCGGAGCCTGACCCCGGTGCCAGCAGGATAGAGCCCCAGGAAGTCCCAGCAGCCTCATCCCAACTGCGAATACCCAGCTGGGCTTTAAACGCATTGCATCAGAGAGCAGTAGGTCACCACATTAATCAGGAACTTTGAAATCCTCCGAGACACCTTGTTGGGAACGGTTACCGGGTTCTGGCTAGTCTTAAACATAATTTAAAAGACTTTGGGGTTATTTTAAGGCTTTTCCTTTCCTTCAGCCCTATCTCGATGTAAATGCTCTCTTCCACTTCTCACTGCCGACTGCTTCTAACAGACATATTATTTTGCTTCTCTGGCCTACTTTGTTGCAGACAAAGTTTTGACTATCCGAGTTCTTTTTTATTCCATTTTACATTTTTAATGCTATGTTGTAAAACGTCCTTCCTCTTGAGCAGTAATAAAACCCTCTTTTTTTCCCCCCTCCCCTCTTCAGATTTCTTTTATAACACATTCAGCATTTTCTGGGACATAATTAAAACATCAAACAGTTTTCCTGCTGGTTATGCTAAAATCTGAATGCTTGAGTCTGCTGGCATTATTGAAAATTAAAATGTACTATTCTTGAGTGTATTTAGGATGCCCTTAAATAACTATAAAAATGGTTTTGTTCTGCTTTATATAGACTGGCACCATAATGCTAAAATACCTGCATTAAGTAATGTCTCTAATTGGTAGCATGAGGATACTTTTAAAAAGTATAAAATATGTATTTATGTTCACTATTTTTCCTAGGCTAATGTGTCTAATTTTCCCATACAACTTTATCCCTAAGGAAAAATATAGACGGAAAGACCATTATCAATACATGAAGTTCAGTGGTTCTCTCTCTTTAGATGTAATTGCTATCAAGGAGGCTGGCAGCAGGGTAATTTTAGTTCAAATGAGTACATAGCCTGAAAAAGGATAAATCAACCTTTGTAGGTCTGAAATTAGATCCCAGTGTGGGATTGTTCTAGCTAAGTGTACATCAGGTTCATAAAATATATTTGCCAGAATGAAAAGCCCCTAAAATCCAAGGGCAGCAGTGAGCACGGGGCTGGAGAAGGAAGGTTTCATGCCCTGTGAGAAGACCTCCTTCCTCTTACCTTTGCTAGTAATGGCCTCAAATTACCTTTTTAATCGGGTAATGAGGGCTCAATCCTGCTCCCATTCAAGGCAGTGGAAAACATCCCACAGTACCCGAAATCTCTTTCTCAGAATCATTAATACAATAGTAGGAGGTCCACATTCACAAAGGATCTGAGAAGGGAAGAACTGGTTTCATTGGGAAGCTAGAAAGGGACACCTTTACCAGAATGAGGCACCTAAATATCCCTATGGCTCTGGGCCTGAGGTCCCAAGAACACTCACGGGTTAGATAGCTGGGGTAAGAAAACCCACATGTCCTCTTAAAACATCCTGCAAGTATCCCCGTAGTGGAATTAACTCACAATAGTGTTTGTGTTTATTGCAGATATTTCTCTTTTCTGTGGCTGCTTTGGCTATGGGCAGCAATTAAAAAAAAAAAAAAAAAAAAAAAAAAAAAGAGGGATGCCTGGTGCACAACACAGAATTTAGGTCACCCCTCTGTTTTGGACTGTGTGACATTTCTTGTGCGTTTTTTGAGCCCCAATGCATGCGTGTGTTGGGCCAAACAGTGAGACCTGCTCCCCATGGAAGGGCGGGTGTGGGGGGGTGTGTGTGTGTGTGTCACACGAGCAGCTGTGAACCTGGGTTCCCCCCCTCCTGCCACAGTTCTAGGAGCACAATAGTTCCTGGCTTGGAGGAAGGAAAATCCCCCATCCCAGGAAAAATCTAGGACAAAAGATTTTATTGGAAGTGCAGGATAACAGTCTCTGTATCCCAGGTCTGTTCTATAGTATGAGATGTAAGATCATGCTCATGCTTAAATTTGACCTGCCCATTTTTTTCCTAAGGGCTTGTTTTGGTCAATAAAGTGACTCCATCTTCATAACTGTAAATTTTCAGTAAGACAGGGTTCTGGGTTTGCCACACTAAAGAGCATTTTGGTAAAAGCAGCCAGCATCCCTTATTCACTGAGACTTAGAGAGCCGGGGTGCCTCGGACGCAGGGCCTCCGCTGGTTGTGATGCCCTTGCTGCTCCGGAGAAGATCCCTTGCCCTACAGTCCACATCTCTTTACCAAAGAATGTGTATTGAATGGGAAATGTCATAGAGGATACATTTTTTAAAAATCTTTTCCATTCAGTTGCTTCTAGAATGAACCTGAATTTTACAGAAACAAGATAGAACTGTAGATAAATATATGTCCCAAAGAGTTTATAATGCAATTTTTCAGACAACCTCCAACAGCTGTTCTGTGGACTGTGTTTCAAGTACCTTTCTCCTCAAGTTATTTGAATCTAAAAATCTGGGTACTGCATGTCAGAGTACGTGGGCTATGTACAGTTAACTTATTCGAGGTTCAATATTTCCATTCATTGTAGATATTTAGGCAAATGCTAACCAGTTCCTGAAAAGTGAATTGGTAAAAGCGTTCTTAGAAAAGTAAGCAGGTGACTGAAAATCAAAGAATATACATGGTTCCTTTCCTGAAAAGCAGTCTAACAATTATAGCCACTTCTGATTTTGAGGAGGAGGGTTTGGCTCAGACTTTCCCACTCCTGCTCTCAGCCTCCCACTAAGCATGGACAAAGCATTTTCTTAAAGGTTAAAGAGAGTCTGCATAACCTCATATGTACAGTGCGTCTGCTCCTTGACCTCAGCTCTCAACGTTGTCCAAAGTGTTACTAGCGCAACAGGAATAATAATACCTCCCTCCACCAAATGCAGAAGACTGCAGAACACATTTCTTAAGCCAAAGACTTCTGTCTCGCTACAATATGCTGAAGTAAAAACATATCCAGGAGTCATCCCTGGAGTCTCAAATCATTCTCTCATCACACTGGGTTCAAAGACAATGCGAGTTGTGTAGCGTAGCTGAAAGTATCTGCATAAAGCAATTCCTCTATGATGTTGTTTTGTTTCTGGCTTGCTTTTACCTGGGATATCTGAAGACATTGTTTGAGGCTAAGGAAAAAAATATGAATAATGTTTGGGCCTAGAGATCAAAAAATCAGGCTTATTTCCATAGTCGTTAGTAGCCAGTATCCCATGTGAATCTCTTAGTTTCTAAAGCTGCACTGAAATGCTGGGTGTACTAGGAAGGATTTCTTTTTATTTTTATTTTATTTTTCTAAGAGTTTGTTCTTCCTGATTTTTGAAGATGCTGAAAGCTTTTTGATGTCACAAAACCAATCATAAGAGGGAAAACACAAATTTAAATGTGAGATAAAAGGGGCTTTGCATGCATGCATAACAAGAAATCCATTGAACAAAACAAATTACTTACCACCTCCACAATGGCTCTCTGCCTCCGAGGGATGGGCTGGTTCACAATGAGGAGGTGATGGTGATAAAGTCACTGTGATACTGTGATCAGAAAAGCTGCAGTAAGAAAAAAAAAAAAAAGTATATAGGGGAAAGTAAACTACAAAGAAGGAAGGGTGGAAAAAATGGCTCAGCATTCCCCTGGGACTGTGAGTGACTTTCAGTATTCCCCAAAAAGTTTCACTTCAAACATTACGAGGGCAAAGAGGTCTCTTTCTGCGTGCCAGTTCTGGCAGCCAACGGGGAAGGCAGAGAAAGGAGGATGGCTGAATTTTTCATTCAAATAACTTTGTTCCCGTTTGGATATGCTTTGTCTCGAATCCTCATCAATGGCAATATGGTGTGGTGTGAATTTTCCTGATTTGGAGGGCAAAAGTGAGCTCTTGGTTCTGAGTTTGTTTTTAAGAGGTTTGGTTTGATTCTGTTTTCCATTTACAACTCTCCCTTTCTTTTACCATTTTAAAGCTATGAATGATGAGCACCAAGGGTTGCGGAAAGGCCAAGAGAGAGATGTAGTTATAAATTTCCTTTACAGTTCTGTTTTTCAGTGTTTGGGAACCACTTCAGGCTGGTTAGCAAGAAATACTCTTCCCTCCAGTCCCACTATTCCCCTCCCAGACAGGGGTGGGTCACACTGGACACAGTCTTTTTATGTTTTTCTAATGTTTATTCTGTTTCCCAGGGCAAAGCGCTGATTTTAGGAGCTGAAAATCTGAGGATGCCTCAAAGGATACTGTATCTACTACAGAATAAGAATATTAACGATACTTGATTTGTAGGACAGAAGTTATATCTTCATTTGACCAGCTGGTCTTATCCAAAAAATTGAAGAGTTTTCTGAGTGTGAATCCTTACCTACGCAGGTCTTACGCGTATGCTGTGCCCAGGGCTGTTGTAACTGAAGCCCTTCCCACCTCCCAGAGAGGCCATTACTTCCCACCCTGGGGATGTGTGGGCTTGCGCAAGGGTTCTCCATGTCCCATTTCTACTGGGGTTCAAAACCAGGGGGAGTAAAACCCACAAGGCACTCTGAAGTTATTTCCTTTACAAAGGACATGGAATATGGTCGAGCACCTGGAAATATCTAGCTTTTTTTTTTTTTTCATTTTTATTTTTCGTTGTCTTGGTTTCTTTCATTCCCTCTTTTCTTCTATCATTCCCTCTATTTCTTTGGTCACTGAAGAAGCAGAAGGTAGAAAAAGAGGAGAAAGAAAAGAGAAGCTGATCAAACAGAAAATTAAATGAAAAGTTGATTTGATTTTTGAGCACTGAACAAAAAACTGAAACACTTCCCTGAAGAATTTTTTTGTTTGTTATTTTTTAAAAATCATTGAGGTTTTTTGTCACAGTACTTTGAAATATGAATTTCTTTTCTTTCTTTGCATGTATTCTTTCACTCTTCAGTATCCTTTTTACAAGGTCAGGTAACTTTCCTGCCTAATATCAAGCCATTGGCCACATCAAGCTCCTTTTTTGCTGTCCCATTACAGCAAATCCTTTGGTCATATTTTGATGGTCACCAACCTTCAGTTTTCATATCTATCAAATCTCAGCTACCTGTGAAAATGGCTATTGTCAAAGAGCTTGCTTAGGAATCATCTGCTCTCAGTTAAAACTTATCTGTGGCCTTCAGTGGTATTTAGGGGTCAGATCTTACCAAACGTGGTGGACCTCTGATCAATTCTTTCTCCAGCATGCTTGCCATAAGGCCATGCTTGCCACATAGTCACTGATTGGTGTTCTAGAGTTTATCCTTGTTCTTGATATCAAAACAATTTTTCTGAAGTGTGTCGATTATCACATTAAATTGAAAATTATAAATTTGAACTACGTTTTACTTCAGAGATTCCCACTGTATTTTCAAAGCTCTAATTTTAATGCCAATCAAGGGAGGAAAATATATCTCAAGTACATAGAGACTACACAGAAAGGGTAACAGTGTTGGAGGAAGCCTGAAGGAGATTTAAGAAGCCTTTTGCTACTTCAAGCAAGTACCTCTCTGAAGAGCTGTTGCTTTTACCAGTAGTGCTATGTCTTGAGGATATGAAGAGCATTTCCTTCACTGAGAGGAGCTGCAGAGAGTTATACAATAATCACCTGCAAATTTGACAAAGCAAAGTCAGGATCTTAATACTGCAATTCATTTCCTTTGATATATTATCTGTCATCTCCCCTTTCCCGCACAACCTCTTCATACTGAGAGGGAGATGGCACATCACCTGTTCACTTGACTGTTGAGAGAGGCAGTTATTTCTCTCCTCTTTCTCCCTCTCCCTCTCAGACTCTTTCTTTCTCTCTCTTGTCGTTTTTCCTCCCTGGTTTCTTCTGGTTGTTTCTTCCATCTCTCCCTGCCTCTTTTAGGGCTCTTTCAAAGGAGAAGGAAGAATCCTGTTTGCTTCAGCTTGACACCAAACGCTGCAGCAGAGAGACAGCCTGTGATGAGGGCTTCAGCCACGTGGCCCACAACCGAGTGAGGGTGTCCCAGTACACTCCTTTAGGTATGGCCAGGCTGTATTTTAAGCAAAGGTCCAAACTCTGCTCCTTTCATTTTCAAAGAGCCTAGATGGGCCTTTGGGGAGTTCTGAAGTCCAGGGGAGGAGAAAGCTCGCATTCATGCCATCTGCTGTGCAGGGAGGACGGGTCTGGCTGTGGACATGTCTGCACGCCCACGTTTGCCACCCAGCTGCCCTTGGGAGCTACAGGGCATGAGATCTACATGGTGCAAAAGAGCCTGGAGTTGAGTGATAATATTTATACAACCAGACTTTTCATTACCACAGGCTTCTTTGTCACTAGCTCTCCGTGGCTAGCAGAGGCTAAAGAAATCTCAGTTACAATTCATTTAATATTTAAATATCTTCTCAGATGTTACTGCATAAAGACTACCTATGGTTTCAAGTGTGATTCACATGGCATATCTGGCTCTTAAATTTAAATCAACTTAAAACTTTGATAGAAGTTCTGAAGGCTACAAAGACGTGGTTTATTTATATCTGTCATAATCCCTGTGAAATCCTAGGAGTGGAATCACCCAAATGAGAAGTCACAGTGTTTGGGTTCTTGTCTAACCAAGGCTCATTGATTTTTAAGCGCATAAATTCAGAAACTCTAAAGATCCAGCCAAAGACAATACAGCAAGCAGTGCAGTTCAGAGATGCCCCTGGGGAGGAGATGCGGTTGTAAACACTTGAAAATGTTTAAATCCAGTGAATGCTCTAGTTATATTTGGTAGGTCTGACAGGACAAGCAGTCCTAACAATCTGAAACACTGGACAGAATGGAAGGAAAGACTTGCCAAAGATAACGAAAGCCTCACAGCCCTTTTCATATCTCTAGGACGTGGAGCTACCACAGTCTCAGTCCTCCCAGAGGTGCTTTTCCCTCCGGGCAGCTCTGACCCAAGGGATGAGGCAGGTCTGCTTTGCATTGCAGGTTCACTTCTTGGGGGCCTCACACGAGGAGTGAGGAAGAAGCAGAAGCATGATGCTTTCACATTGGGCCATGGCGCAGCTTGGACAGCAAAGCCCTTCGCAGGGTGTCCAACAACTTCAGCCACTTCTAAAAGTTTCTTTGTAGCTGCATGTTATAGGTGGGTTTAAATCAGCATTTGTACAGATGCGGTATTGAAGCAGAAATATTAAATGACTTCCCTAGGATCTCAGGGGAAGCTGTGAGAGAAGAAAGGCTTGGTCCGGGCTTGTCTATGCCACGGGCTGGAATTCTGGCTCTGCACAATCTCTCCTGGCAGTGACCAGTGCCGCCTCCAGGTCCTTGGCTCCCGGCTGTGGCGTTAGGTCAAGTAGGTACGAAGCCCTCCCAAGCAAGAAAATGGAAATCTATCTGTGCAGAAAAATGTTGGACATGTCTAAATATGCCTCGATTCAAGAAGCATCAAAACTCCTCTGTAAAAAAAAGCGTGCGGAACAAGCAGCAGATAATGTCCAAAGACACGCTGAATAGAAGGGGCCTGTGGTTCAAAACCAGGACTCTGGGGTTTGCGAGCAACAGATGTGAGCAGCAAAGAGACCAAAGAGGCTAGCGCTAGATAGATGGGTAAGGAGAACAGAGTGTTCGCAAAAATACCAGGGGAGATGAAGTACTAGCAAGAAGTTGAATCCTTCAGTAAACCGAGAGACTGAACTCTTTTGAAATCTTCCTTTAAATAAATATACAAACACAAAGTTTGAATAACTAGAAAACACTGGAGAAAAATAAACCTGTAAAAATAAAGATAATGACAAAGAATGCGTAAGGGAATACAGTGAAAATACAAATATAAACAAATCAGCTTTCCAGATTGCATACATCTCAGAACACTTAGGGAATTGAATAACAAATCTATTGTACCACCAACAATTATTTTTTGACAAATCATGGGAGATTCCCGGGGCCTGGAGCAAAGCAAATATTGTACAGATTTTTCAGAGAAGAACTGAAGCGTGATCCTGATAATTACCATCTCATACGTCAGTTTTCTCTCCCTGGTAGTATAATAGCACAAATAATTTCCTGAGACCTATGGGGCTGACTTGCTCGTTACCCCCAGATGATCCAGTGCAGTCCGACACAACGCTGGCACGGGGCTGACTGACAGTTAAGGTCCCAAGCAGGGGAAAGGAGAATGACTTGCTCGGCTGTGCTGCATCCAGCAGCGCGTCTGGATCCCACGCTGCAACCCTGTGCAGCAAACACACAAGATAATGCTGAAAAAACTGTAAATGATACTAGTGCTCTGCCTGAGCTAATTAGTCCTGATGCTAGTTTACCTGATCCAAATCTCAGCGATGCTATGGAAAGTGTGTGTTTACATCCGTGAAGAGCCCATGAGGAAATACTCCCCGCTCAGCCACATGCTGGACGACAACCCGCCTATTTCCCTTGGATCCCACATTCCTAGAAATGCATCAGGAAGGAATTCAGAGAAAACAGAAAGATTTACAGAAGGCTTAAAAAAGCCCCACATCGTAAATATAATGAAAAAATGGAGAGACAATGAATAAACAGCCAGCGCTGCAATCAGGCTAATGCTCGTAGCTGTGTGTCCAGCTTCTGGGAAAAGGCTAAGGCAAAATTCCTTTCCTTAATTTCTTGTTCCCACCCAAAGCCTGCTGGTTTTGACTATGTGCAGGACATATATGTTTCATCTATAATCATTATTCGTAGATAATTTTAAGGCCAGGAGGGACTATTAGATCATCAGTTCTGGCCTCCTGCATAACACATGCTGTAAAATTTCATCCAAAAAAGTAATGAACTATTGAGCTTAGTTGTGGGGGTGAATGACGGCTGAACTTGCGACTGTTTGATTCCGTGGCTTTTGAGGGGAGATCGCAGATGAATTTTGGTATTTCTTCACATAGATTCTGCAAAGCATCATCACATGGAAAATTCCATATAAAAATATTTTCTCTTTTCCAAAAAAAATCCTACCTGGAGAAGAAGGGGG
>KL278108.1:3417-20884 GCA_000699545.1 Podiceps cristatus | reverse complement strand
TCTTGAAGGTAATAGGTGGGAACACTGCCCTGGATCTATACGCCTACACTAGATCAGTGATGGGAAGGGGAGCTATTAACCAGTGTAATACTGATTAGAGCCCTCTTGGGCTTTTGAGGACTTCAGTCTAAATGCCTCCTCTTCTAGAGAAAAGGCAGATCAATGTCTGTCTTCTCCCAGAGGGGTACCTCACTAGACTATTAGATAGGTTTCATAATGTAGCTGTTTTCTTAGGAATGCTTTAGTGCTTAATTGCTAATGCTAAAGCATAATCAGCAGGTTAAGTAGCCCCCACAGAGATGAATGTGATAGTTTACACCTTAGAGCTATTGTTTCAGGCTTTATTTGTTACATGTCAGCTCCCTCTGAAATATACAAATATTCTCCCTTCTAGCACATACGCTTCATTTTACAGAAAAAGGTGTAAATAATATCCTATACTAAATTAGAAAATAAATGAAAAATAAAATCTTTTATTCATTTCAGAATTACCGACTGAATTCCTAAGTTTCAACCTTTATTTGCAATCAGAACAGGTAACTCTTGAAGGTTTTCCTGTATAGCCATCACACTATTTGGTTCCTATTCACTATTAGTTCCATCACACTAATTGGAAAGAATTTCTGAATTCTGAAAACAATCTTTTGTTCCCCAGAAATGTTGTGTCCCTCATAAACATGTGTTGTGCTTTTGAATTGCTATGACAACTTTAATGAAACGAAGGTGGTTTTTGGTTGGTGTTTTGTGTTTTTTTAATAACCCAAGACTCATTCCATTTAGTATCTCATAAGTCAAAGCCATCATGTTGAGTTTCACTCATATATTCCACCCATACCTCGTGGAATGTGGACTGTGCTGTATTCAGTTACAGTGGCACTACAAGCAAATAGTCTTCAGTAGTAGAGGGGATAATCTTCTGATGTTCTTCGGCAGAGCGAGCTATAGTAGTAGGATTTAGAGTTAGTGGCTAACTATGATATAATGTCATGTATCTGAAAGAAGTACTGTGGCTACTCTCTGACCTTCTGTAAATGGCATGGGCTTCACCAAAACCTTTGTTTGGAACCTGGAATTACTTTTACTCCATCCTATAGTTCCTTCTTCCAAACTCTAACTTTGGTTTTAACATTGTTCTGTACCAGATCTTCTCTGGTAATCTCTTAGGATTCTGATGGTCTCTGCGGCTACACCTGCTCTAGAAAATCAGAAAGAGTTGTCTAGGTGTCTTCCTAGGTGCTGGACCACAATCATCTGTACTAGCAAATGGTTAGAATGTTCTCTGGCATGACTTTGGCGTGTGCTATCTAGATTCCTTCCTGAAATTCCCTGGCATGGATATGCAGTTGGAAAGTCCCAGGGACCAGTTTGTATCCAGCTGTCACATTGTAGAGGAGAGTGTCTTTACTGGCCTAAAGAAGGGCTCTTCCATGCCAGCTGGCTTCAATGTCTGGTTTCCCCAAGTTCATTTGATTTAATAGTAGAGATACAGCCTTTGTCACACTTGGAATGTCTGTTTTCTCAGCTTTTCTATTACAAGTATAATTAGGTCCAGTAAATGTACAGTGCAACATACATAAATCTGTTCTTTGGTTCTTAGTGTGCAAAATAGTATTGCTTACCTAACCACAATTGTCAGATATGTTTGGTAGGAGCATCCCATTCTAAACATTGTCACTACTCTTGGCAAATAAAGGATGAAATTTCCAGAAGGTGATGTTTTATCTCTTGTATTACCTGAATCTGTTCGATGTATATACTTTTGAAGTCTGTGTATCCTTTGGAGTCTGTGTGTACTCCTAAATTGATAAACAAATTAGAACAGAGAAGCCCATTGATAAAAACTCTTGTATTGAGAAGAACTTGTAATGGGGGGAATTTTCAGGAATACTGAATGCTGTGCTGTTGTTGACATTAATAGGAACAGTTGGAATTATACAGGGCACTTCTAAAATTTCCCCTGCTTTTTTTTGGTTTTTTGTCTTTTGGTTTTTGGTTTTTTGGTGGTTTTGTTTGTTTGTTTGTTTGTTTGTTTGTTTTTTCAAGAAGCCCAATCTAATAAAAATTCATTAAGTATTTCTACTCAGGATTATATCCAAAATTAATTTTCAGCCCCTATCATTTGAATGTTGTTTGATATAGTCCCTGTTTATTATAAGCTGTTTTCTTCTGAAGGTTCTAAGTATCTTCTGATAACTTGGGATAAATAAGTCATCTGAGATATTAAATTTCCAGTAAGCAGGGGTATACCCCTATGGATTTTTGCAGATAGTCTTTGAATTGTCTATATTATTTGAAATAATTTCTGATGAATTTACCCACATTTTAGGTGGTCAGCACCTTTTAAGGCAGAATTTTCTTGACTACATAAATAATAAGTTTATGCTTCTCCCTTTTGGAATGGGAATAATAAACAGAGTATTGAGGCAGAAAAGGGGAGATATTCTTAGGTAAGCAATAGTTTTTGAACCATGACATTAATGCTATCTTTAATAACATTTGACAAAGTGAAGATGGAGGTTGAGGCTGGAGGGAAGTATGTTTCACAACTCCGAACTGTCTTTGTGTGAGCATTTGAATTACTTTGCCTTGAGGTTAGAGTGCTTCATGGGCCGTGTCTAATGTGTAGCATGAGCCTGGATAATGCTAATATGAACTACAGGCAGCTTCTATTATGCCACAGTTTTTAGTTGAAAGTGAAAATAACACTTCGTGTACCCTCATGAATTACTTTTAGATAAATATTTCTTTTGGATTGACTTTACAACATAGAAAATGCCATATTATCTGTTTTAAAGATGTGAGCTAAAAGGTAACAGCATGGTCCTTGAAGGGAGACCTGCACAAATTTTGATCCATGGTAAACTGTCATAGAGGCCAGTGGAGGTTTCCTCAGTGAGGACTTCAAAATGTTTCCTGGAGCAAAAATAGAAAAAAAGGAATATAGGGTGTATGTAGATCCCAGAAGTCTCTTAATGAAGATTTACTTAAGAATGCCCAGTTTCTGATTTTATCTCACTTTTGGTGGTCTTCATGTTTCCCTGGCTGAGACAAGATAGTGACTTGTCATTCTTCAGCTTACCTGTTGTAACTCACTACTTCTGTCCCCTGGTAGATAGCAAAGACAAAGGTAAGTTTATTATCTGCCTTGTCTTTCTCTGAGAGCTAGGAGGGGCTGTAGCTGTTTGTAATGTGATGATCTGCTATCGCGTTGACAAACTACTGGAATTGTAGGCGCTGATTTTTGAATAAATGCAGAATTAAGTGCTTGAAGCATTTTGTTTTCATCCCAACGTTTTACCCAAGGTGACATAGCTTTCCAAGAAGCATATTTATGTCTGCTTCTGTTTGCAGCTGTCAGCAAAGGGGAGGGCATTGGATAGTACAGCCGGGAAATATATCCCATGTCTGCTAAATAGTCACCCAATGAAGAACTTGCCCCCGAGGCAGCTGCTAGCACGTGAGGAAATGTAGAGATCAAAGGTAATCCCTAGAGGTCTCGTTGCCATACGTGCAAAGGAGGTGGCAAAGGTCAGGTTCATCAATCATTGCCTGACCGCATCGGGGTGGGCATTTTCCCCTTGGGATAAGGGACTGCTTCTGCGGATGTTGCATGAAGGAGGCTCCTTTAGCAGGTTGAGGAGAGTGCTGAAGTGAAGTTCATTAAGAACAAGATGCATAGGCTTGTATATGTTTGTGCCTACATGAAATCTCCAAGAGAATACGAAAAGCAACCAAGTTTATCAGAAGTATCTGCTCTGCCTTGCCTCGCTGCCTTTTGAGGGCTGGGGGTGCTGAGAGCAGTTCTGTGGGTTGGGGAGTTCTTTTCCCCTCACCTCGGGACACATTGCAAGATTGTATTTTGCATGAATTTCTGTACTAGTTTTTACGCTGAGTTGAATGCTAAGATTTGTAACTTAATATCCAAAGTGCGTTGTCCTGTTGAAAATGCTACCTGAGTTACAGGCCCCCCAAGCAGGGCACTTGGACACCGCTCCTGCTTTGTTAGCTGGAGGAAGGTATTCAGTCCACTCCCATCATTTTAAACGGCTGTAATGTCAAACTGGTACCCATTGCTTGCAGTCTAATTGTTCCCCCACAATATACACTTTCCAGCTTGAAATATTTTTAATTGACACCTAAGAGTGCTTAACTTTCACTTCACTTGTGTCCTATTCAAACCACCATCTGACACAGTAACATTAATACTGTTGCAGTTCAGTAAGTTAACCTTAGCTGCTCAGGCAGTAGGGCATGTAGGTAGAAGTGTCACTTTGTAAAACCTTGCTTTTTCTTTTCTCTTCATTTTTCTTCAGTCCTACATTATTATTCATTGTCATGAATTCTCTGCTCTAAGAATCAGCACTGGCTCATTAAAAAGGCAAAGGATATCAAGCTGTTCAGCTGCCCCATCTCCTCCCCTCTGTTCCCCCATCCCCAAGCATTTGAAAATTAAATGGAAAATATATCACTGTTCAAATTCTGATTCATGTCTCTGCAGTTCCATGATATATTTAATTGAATCCTGACCCATCGTTTTCTCTCTGGTGTTTAGGTCACAGTTGAAAGGTTGTGTTGAACAGTTCACAGTCATATTGAGTTCCTATGTTTAGTTCCTTTTCTCAAGGTAACTATGATAGTGTTATGAACTACAGATTTCTTTATGACTTACTGTTATACTTTAATTTCAGAGCATGTCACAGGCAATTCATCACTGAGCTGTACTGTTGGAGTTACACATAACAGGTTGATAGTTACGAGTTTTCTTTTTTAATATATCTTTGGGTTTGGGTTTGGTTCTTTTCCCTCCTCACCACTCCCAAATAGTCATGGAATCTTTTGATGTTGACTGACCCAAGTTTGAGAGCAGCAGAGAAAAAGAAAGCAAGTGAGAATGCATTTTTATAGTGTAATTCACTTTATTTTACCATCATCAGGAGGCACCTTTTAGTGGGCAACATGAATGTAATGTTTTCACCATCTGTAATACAGATCTTGTCAAATGAAACTAGGAAGGTGGAGATAGTATTCTAGTGTTTGTACAGCATTTTGCACAGTGGACATTTATTTTTTTCATTGACCTGGAGGTCTTACCCCATTAAAGATGGCAGTTAATTAATCCCTTGTGCTGAGGTTCCAGCCTGGGACTTTTTTTTTTTTTTAAATACTCTGACACTACTCTTTATTGTCATGAATTCTCTGTCACGTAGCTTTCTCTTATCTTTAAAACCTATGTCTGCTCCTGCTCCATCTTTTTGTAGCCTGGCCTGCTGCTCAAAGTGTAGGTCTGTGACATACTCCTTTAAGTCCTTGTGTTCTTTAGGATGTCTGTGTTATCTAGAAACTTCTGTCTTCCTTTGTTCTCCTTTTCTTGGGCTTTCAAATTGTTACCAGAGATATTGAAAAGGATTTTGGTGCAAAGATGGTGTTCCCAGGAGGTGCTGGGTCTCCTAGGCCACCACAACAAAAGCAAATAACAGTGTGTGGAGTATGGAGCTTAGTAGGGGAAGAGGTGGGATAAAAGGTGGATTTCACAGTCTCCGTCTCATTACAAGGAGACAAGATACTAGAAAAGCAGTAGTATTTAAGACCCTACCGGAGCAAATATAGTGATTTCTTCTTCCTCAGATTGTGCTTGAGGTACCCTGTGCCTTACAGACCATGTGTTGGAGAATCTGGTGAAGCTGTGTATTAGACATGTGGACGGAGACAGTTTTCATCACATGACAAACTGGGTGCTAAGCAAACATCTCATTTATGTGGGAGCAGTACAGCTCTGTCTGTATTCTTGTAACCACCAAAAGAATATGAGGTTGTTTTGGAAGGGCAGAGTTTCTCTGTACTTGCCTGTGTTTGTCCTTATGTTAGTGTGATAAGAAATAATTTAAATTTGTAAGTTGTAAATTGTCAATTTTATTTCTAAATCTTCTCACTCATCACAGTACTGTAGAGCTATTTGGATTTTCAGTGCAAATCAGTAGAATTAAGCTATTAAGGATATTTAGCTTTCTCTGTATTGAAACTTAATGATTCTACAAAAGGATCATTACATGCTGCGTAAAGGAGAGAATGCAGAAGAAACTGCAGAGGGTATTCCATTAAACAGGATATGATTATGCAAGTTCAAACTCAGCCATCCGAACAATTCCACTCTCTTACAAAACGCAGAGTAAAGTAAGTGCTATGTAACGTTTCATAGGTCTCATCTAAAAGCCCAACACTTTAAATGTAGTGGTGATGGCAGGACATCATCCTCTGGTTTGTTTGTTTTTTTTTTTTTTTCTGAGTATGCTTGAATGTCATCTATACGCGTTCCATGAACTGCCCTGACACTGTTCGGCTCGTGAAGCCTGATAGGATTTTATTTTTGAAAGGGGCTTTTGGAAACACTTATTTAAAAGCCTTCTACCAGCACTGCCACATTTTGGCTGACAGGGTAATACCTGAGTATATCCAATTAGCCAAATTTAACTCCAGTACTAGTATTAGTTGTATGTTTTAAATTTGACTTCTTCTTCACTTATGGAATTTATTAGTTATTTCATCCTTTCCTAGGTTAGTGCCAACTTTTTTGATAGACTGTTTTATATTTTCTACAGGATGCTTACTTTTGATTTTAGTGTAAAATCCTTTTTCCAAAATCAGGTATAGTTTTACTGGAAAAAATTACAGGAACCAATTTACTGATGGGAGTAGAAAGGAAGTCTTATGGGGCTGTAAGCCTCTTTTCCCCTTCCCCATACGCTTGGTATGGCGTGTATCTGAAATCATGTAATCAGACAGCAGTTGCATAGTTATTTTGACCTTGTTCTTTGCAGCTGCATCAGACTATTTTAGCAAGCAAAGATGATCAAAATGCCGTTAGCTTTAGAATTTAATGAAAGATCTTTATCTTTCAAAGTTTCAGAAACAGTTAAAGCAGAATAAACAATTGCATCCTCAAATAAAGTAATTCTGCCCTCCCACTCAGTCTTGCTCAATATGACTTTCTCCTTTGAGACAATATAAGAGGAAACAGTAAAGGGGAGAGAATGAAGGGCAGTTAGAGGTCGAGAGGGGACAGTGGATAATAGTTCAAAGTATAAAGGAACATATGGCCTAAAAGGGAAAATATTCTTCTCTCTTTCTAGGGACAGTTATCAATATCTGGTAGATGTAGGAAACTTTAAATAGAAGTCTTTTATATGAAAGCTGTGGGTATCTGAATATTTTCTTCACTTGCATATTGCAGAGGCTGGTAGATGTGCAGGAGGGACCTTCCAGAGAGTGGGTACTACTGGCTTACAGCCTTTCAGCATTGCTGACTGAGCTAAGATAGAACTCATCTACGTGAAGTCTGTCAATGAGTTGCTGAACACCAGATGGCAACATGTGGGGAAAACAGTAGAAATATTAGTCTTTCTCCTTTAAGAATGAGAAAAAAGGATGAAGCTAGGTAGTGATGCAGAATCAAAGGTGGTCCAAGGAGAGAGAAGAGCAGGATCCTAACTGGATACAGCAGCTTTGGAAAATGTTTTACCTTTTGAGTGTTATCATGAGATTGAAGAGATAGCCTAGCAAAGAAATGAGGATAATATGAAGACAAAAGAGAAAGCATTGGAAACTTCAATTGACAGAAGAAATAACCAGTGAAATAGAATCTGCAGTTCACAGTATAAAGAATGATAAATCATGGGTTGAATCAAAGTCTTTTCACACAAGAAGTAGTCACAGAAAGTAAAACTTGTCTTCAGACATAAGACAGGGATTTTGTCTGAAGAGTCTGTGAATACTTATGGATGGCTAAAAAATACCAAGGACTCTGTGGACAACAGCGGGAGAATTGAACATTTTTGTCCAAGACCTTGCAAATAAAAGTAGTGCTTGCTAGCCAAAATGCCATCAACTGTAGGAACTGGCTAACAGTAACGCTACTCAATTCTAATATCAGATGACATAGAATATAGCATATTTACAAGAAGACAACAAAAAAGATTTGTCATATTAAAGAGCAAGAAAGAGAACATGAACAATAATCAAGAGATTTAGTTGCCAGTAAAAATTAGTAAGTAAAAACCAGAGGCTGTTAGCCCAGACTATGATATTGGGGCTGGTTATCCTTTAATACATTTCACGGATGGGAATAAGGAATCAGTCTAAGAGGAGACATGGTTTTAAATGACAACAGCAAAAAATTACACACACACTCCCTGCCTCCAGGTACTGGCAGAAAGTACCTGGATTTTGATTTTGGAAAACATTTGGGCTTGAGTGGGTGACTTATACACCAGTGCTAGTAACCAGCAGATCTGTGCAATTTAGAGTCCTTAGCATCAGAGCATTTCCAGGAAATAAAAATTCCTGGAGGTAAAAGACCTGTTGGGAAAAATAACACCCCCAGTTTTGGCCAGAGCAGGTCAGGACAAGTATGCCAAGAGGTGGACTACATGCACAAAGATGGGGAATTTTGGATCAGTTTCACTGTAATTCTCTTGATTCCTAGAGAAAGAGGATGAAGGAATGATAAGATAATGAAAACTGACATCTGGGTTTTCATCTTCATTAAATATATTTTTGTGCTATGAGGAAGATGGTCTGGGGATATTCCACCACTGAGGCATATTTGTAGAAGGTGAGATTTATTCTTTATGCCAGGTGGCCTCTGAATCAGTGACACAATTACCCCATGAGCCACTCCTATGGAGTAGCAAGGGAATAGGGGGGAAACTGTTAGCTAAATTAGAGTAGTGAAAAGCTGCCTGGTGGTCAAGAACTTGGAAACAACAAGACAACAGCCTAGCTATTATGAGGGAAACTATAGACCTGGGAGTGACTGGGGTTTTATTTATGATTGATCCTACAATGCTATTTTATTTAGAGTTTTCAGTGATAACCTTAGGAAGAAAAATAGGAGTATAATAATGAAATAAGCTGATGACAAAGCTGCAATGCCTTGTCAGTTTAGGTGAGGATGAGAATGTTGTGCAGAAAGAATAGGGTATCTTTGAAGACTTAAGTAATAAAAACGGGTTGAAATTTAAGTGTACAATGTACAATATTGTGTTCTGGATTATGAGTTACAAGGATTTCTGTGTTATGTTTGAGAATAATCAGTTGGAAAGAATAAAAAAGACTTCAGAGCTTTAGTCATTTGTAAGATGGCTATATCTTACAAATATGTAGCTGCCAATAGGAAAAAAAAGATTATTGAATTTGTCAGAATGAAGATGTTTCTAGCAGAAAGGGAAAAGTTTTGTTGCCACTGTACAAGGAATGACGGCCTGCAGTCATATATGCATGCATAACGATATACAGCCATGTTTGAGAAAGGTAAATTGTACCAAGGAAAACTGCAAAGATCAATAAAAATGTTTTATGAGACGGGGCTTGAAATAATATATTTAACTTAAAAAAAAAAAAAATCAAAAGAGAGAGGTTGTAAAAATTTCTGTAAATATATCAGGATAGAGGAGGAAGGAAAAAAAGCTATTAAATCCCAAAGTTACTACTGGCATGAAAACAAATGATTATAAAATGTCTGGGAACAAACTTAAGACAGAAATTAAACTATTTTTTTTTGGAATGTTAGGAGACATAGGTTGGAAAACAGCATTCCATGCAGGAGTAATAGGGGATAAAAAAGAATGTCTAATTATCTTTAAAATTGATCTTAAAGTTGTGAATGAGATTATATGTTATGTGTTTACCTGCATTATCAAAGTAATGCCTCAGGAGATCCTTTCTAGTATTACATTCCCACATGACATCTGTTCAGAGGGCTGTGTAGATAAAATTATCCTGGTTGTGTGCTTAAAATAATAAAGTAACATACAGAGGATATTAAAAATCATACTTTTGTGAACAACAACAAAAAAAGTTCTTTGGTAGATATTTGATGCCTGTCAGATTATGGCTAAATTTCTATGGCCTGTAAACAGGCAAGAGAAAAGTTCATGAAAGAAGATAGTTCAGAAAGAGAAGTTAGACATAGTAACTACCAGGAAAATATCAGTGTTTTTCAAGCATTTGAAATAATGCTGTTTTTTTAATATACTATTTTCAGATATTTGAAAAGAAAAAGCATAATGGGCAAGTAGTATGAAATCAAGGCAAAAAATAATAAAGGGCTTTTTTTGCTTTTTTTGCTTTTTTTTTTTTTCCTCAAGATAACAACCCCCAAGGCCACAAAATATCACATGTATAGTTACTGGTAGTGAGCTAAGAATGATATGTAGATCTGTAATTAATTGTGTGCCTCAGCAGTGTTTCTAAGAGAAACTGCAGGCTGGTTCATAAACCTGAATATTGTCTCAATAAGGGGTATGCAAAGGCTGATCTATGAGAAATATACCAGTGAAGGAGCTTGATTGATCAGGGAAATAATTAAAAGAATTACAAAGAAACAAAAAAGTGTTATAAGATAATCTTTGGGTGACATTTGATTTAAATTATTTAACAGTTCCTCATTCTTACCAGTTAACTCTTCATTGTTACAAGGTGAAAACACTGCTGATCTGATTGGATCTAACCAGCAAAGTTTAAAGTCATGCAATACTCAATACAGTATTTTCCAAAATTCCACTAAATCTTCAGAAGCCTCTTTTGAGGCCACTTACTGTTGCGGACACACTTGTGCTTCCTGATGCAGTAAAACCAGCTGAAATAATACATGGAAAACGATAGGCAACAAACTCTAAAATGCACTCCTTTGTCAGCAAATGCAGTTGGAAGATGTGTAGAAAACATTGCTGAGGATTTGAAGAAACAGGTATTAGAAGAAATTACACATTGTGGGAGGTTTGCTATGCAGTTGGCTGAAAATAGAGGTGTTTCTATGATGTCCATATCTCCATTTATAGTATTGACTGGATTCTGTTTCAGTAATGAAATACACAAGAAGAACTGCTTTCTTGTGAGCCACTGAAAGAAAGATGTGCCAAAGGATGGATAATCTCAACAGCAAATTACGTCATTTTTACTAAAGTGTAAGTGTAGCCACTGAAGGAGCAGCTGCTCTGACTGGAGTAAGAAAGGATTCTGGGGTAAGGTTACAGAGCTGGCACCGCACCTGTAATTCCCGCACCGCATCATTCATAGGCGAGCTATTGCAGCCAGGAATTTGGACCCAGAAGTGCACAAAGTGCGACAGGATCTCATCAATTTTGTTAATTTAATAAAAACAGGACCTTTAAATAGTGGAATCTTTACAATACTTTGTAATGAGATGGGGAATGATCATGAAATTCTTTCGTACTGCACAGAGGTTTGCTGGTTATCTCGGGGCAAAACACTTAAGAGTTGCTGAACTTCGAGATCAGTTGCTCATTTTTCTTTCACAAAAAGGCAAATGTTCCAAATTTGCTGACCTTTTCTCTGATGAAAAGTTACTCTCAGTAGTATGTTCCCTAGCAGATACTTTTGCAAAATATAAGCACCCTTAATCTGTCCTTTCAAAGTAAAGGTGATCATAGAATCATAGAATCATAGAATCATAGAAAGGTCTGGGTTGGAAGGGACCCCAAGGATCACAGAGTTCCAACCCCCCTGCCACAGGCAGGGACACCAACCTCCAGGCCTGGACCTACACAAGGTTGCCCAGGGCCCCATCCCACCCGGCCTTGAACACCTCCAGGCATGGGGCATCCACCACCTCTCTGGGCAGCCTGTTCCAGCACCTCACCACTCTCTCTGTAAAAAACTTCCCCCTAATATCCAATTTAAACCTGCCCTCCTTCAGCTTTAATCCATTCCCCCTTGTCCTGTCATAATGTGTGTAAACCATCAACCTGTGATGGTTTAACAGTGAGTAGGAAAGTAAGTGCTTTTCCAAAGAAACTCATGCTATGGAGAGAGCATTTTGAAAAAAGATGTTTGGAAACATTTCCATTGTTATATGATTTTCTTGATGAAAATGATGTGTGTCACCTATAAAAACTATACACAAAAAAACCTTGGAGGCAGAATTTTCTAACCTGTTTAAAAATGTTGCAAACAAATATTTTCATTGGGTTTTGAACCCATTTGTTAAAAATGAAAATACAGCACCTTCTCATTAGTTTGCAAGAGCAAGTGATTGGCATTGGGGAAGATGGAAATTTCCTAGCCAAATTTCAATAAAAAGCTTTGTTTACTTGGTAGATGGGGTTGGAAAATTAGTATCGTGATTTATTAAGTGCCACCAACAATGCACATCTTCCCTTTAGATCTATATATCTTTGTGAGTTATCTTTTCCAACTATGATAAATATTAAAACCAAGTATTGAAGAGAACTGAACTTAGAACCAGACTTTTGTATCACTATCATAAAGTGTTAAACCAAAAAAATAAAAAATAATGAAGCATATTGAACCACATTGTTCTCATTAAAAATATTAGTATTAATAATAATAGAGCAAAAAGGGGGTTGTACCATTAATAAATAAAATTAAAAATATTTTAAAATATTCTTTATTTCATCTTTATATCATCCTTTCTTAAAGCCTATTTTTGTATACGTTTTATAATGTATGTCATATATTAGTAGAGTGATACATGTATATAATTTATAAACAAATATACAACTATCGGAGGTGCACACTCCAAAATTTTTTACTGATGGGGTGCACGATAAGAAAAGTTTGGAGGTCAGTGGTCTAGTGATTAGAACAGTAGCCTGGGATCTGAAAGACCTAGGTTGTATTGTGTAAGGTGTGTCCATACTAACTGGGGTACTGCTGTCAACTTAGCATGAAGGTCATCCAGACATAAATCTACTAGAAAATGTAAATTGCTGTCTCTCTTGAAGTGTAGGAAAGGGAAGTCTGCAAAGGTAGAGATGGTTTTGGCAGCTTAGTGGGTGGAACAGCCTGTTTGCAATGATTTTCTGTGTGCCATTGGTGTTCGATCTAATGGAGTGGGACATATGTGTACACTTTATTTCCTCTTATGGGGACACTTAACTACCCAGATTTATGTCCCCCCACCCCCCCAGTAGTAAGGAAAGGTTGCATTTTCCTTTTTATTTAGGCACTCCTGAAAACTATGAAATGTTCAACACAGATGAGGCTCCTTGAGTTCCTTCTTTCTCCTACCTTCTTTCCACAAATAACCATGTTATTCAAAACAACTGTGATAAGCCAGGAACATACATCTTGTCTTTTGAGATCTCTCACCATCACCCTTTTCTTGAGGTCAAGAAAAATGCATATCTCACAGAAAATCGATGAATCTTGCAGCATCTTCAAATTTCTACTAAAACAGAACTATGACAAGGATGGTAGATGTGATTCCCAGACTTTAGAGGAATCTTGTCAGCTTCTGTCTTCTGTAAAAAAAAGGAAAAAAAAATAAATAAAAAAAAAAAAAAAAAAGGAGAGAGGGATATTTTTTCAGGTAAGTTGAGACCATGTTATTGTTTGGATAGAGCTGTCCTCCAATGCTCAAAAAAACAAAAACAAACCAACATCCTCCCCCCTCAATCTTATAAGGCTTTTTGTGTGTTTTCATTTGGGAAACATTGGAATGAAATATCACTATGGCATAGTTCATAATGCATAATTTAGAAGGGCTTGGGAGCATGAACCTATGAAAAAAGAACCATCAAATGAATCTTCATGAATTCTTGAATTTCTGAGTGAGCTAGTAGGGGAAAATGAAGCACTGATACAACTTATCAAAAATTCAAGGGCAACTTGTCTTGATATGCCACCATAAAGATTGATGTGTAAAGTCATTGAAAAGAAAACTGCTGCAGGAAAAACTGGCTTACACATTGAAAGCAGATGGTTTAGGTAAATTATAACAGTGCAGGATTAGTGGAGGGAATAAATGAGGTGACATGAGGGTCAGTAAAAGGCTTATGTTTGAACATGTTTTTTAAGACTTTTCAATAAGAAGAGGTGGAGAAAAACATTGACTTCTGAAATTTAGAATAATTGATGTAGTCTATGTGCAAAAAAAGTAATTCACCTCAGTGCAGAAAAATGTAACATAATAAGAATGGGATGTATAAGGAAGTGTAAGAGTTAAAGACGTGAACAAAAAAATAGTGGAAAGTTGGGTATAGTTTTATTTTTTTTGTTGTTTTTGATAATGAACTTGAGCAAGAGGTTATTGCTGTCTGCAAGGACAAAAGGCTAAAAGTATGTTGGAAAGGAGGGGGAAGAAGTGGCTTTTTATACGATTTCTGAATAACAGTTGCATCTTCAGCTATGTAAAAATCAAACTTTATCAAATCAGACTTGCCTTTATTTCAAATGGCTCTTATTAGAAACTATGATATGTTTCAAACTTTTAAAACACTGTAAACAACATTTTTCCAAAACGTTAAAAGATGGGAAGTATTTGTTGAATTGAAATAAATACTGCAATATTACTGATACTGAATTTTTGGGAAGAAGGATGATAATTAAAACTATGAGAGTATTGGAAGGTGTGAAAATGTATTTTTGGGGATGAAGCCAGATAACAATAAGGGAATTATTATGGACAAATGTTGCTGTGCAAGATGATAGGAAGATGACAGGTAAATATCAGCTCATCATTAAACTACATGAACATGAGTTAAAAATAATCTGATAAAACACATAGGTAAATCCTTGATTTGTTTAAATTTTGTGTAAAACTGACACTTTCTGATATATGCATTAATTGATTGAGAGTATTTTATGCAAATAAACCTTGAATCTTCTGTTTCATTAATATATAAGTCTCGGCTGAGATTATTCTTGTATTGGTAGGAGTTATAAGTGTATGTTTTTCTTTTTATATAATCAGTGAGAAAATTTGGCATGGGGTGTGTGTTTCCCTCATAGTTGTTTTAGGATACTACAGTCCCACACAGCAAGTTACTGCTTTTTATGGCTGGAAGTTTTTGACATCTGCTGCACTTCACCCATTACCCAAGCACAGGAAAATAACAGGATAACCTGCTTGTCTGCCAAATTCTCTAATTACATGCTGGTGTTCTGAGAAGCCCGTTCTTCTGTATTGAGATGACTGGCATACTAAACTTCTTAAATGCATTTAGTATTTCACATGATGACTTGTTTGCAGAGTGTATAGATTTAATTACTACCCAGCAGGACAGTGTCACCCTGAGTGCAGATTAAGCTGCTATACAGTCCCTCCTCTGTACACTGGGAGTATGTTGATGTTATCAATCAAAACAATGAGCCCGTCTCATAACAAAAATGCAAATTAACTGAGTTAAATTAGCAGGTTTGTACTCCTTTTTAGTTCCTTGCGTGAAATGAATGCATTTATCTTTGCAGAAACTATACACTGTACACAGCTATCATTTATGATGTACCGTTTAATCTCTTGCTTTCTATGCCAGAGACGTGTAGTACAGAGTTTTCTTTATTTTTACTGTACATGGATATACATTAATATAGACTTTGACTTTTTCTTTGCACTAGTACAATGGTAATATCTGATGTCATACCTGAAGTAGTGCTATTTATTTCCATGTGCCATTTGAAGCATATTTAATTTACAGATATATAAATTTGTGTGTGTGTATGTAATCTCAAGATGGACCAGAGAACAAAAATCAGAACATTCAGAATCTGTATTTTCCAAGCTGCACAAATACAGTCATGGCTATGACAGTGTGCCTAGAAAAGACGACCAGCTTCCCACACAGAGGCAGTAAGGAGAAGACCATCATGTTAAAGATGGACTTCAGTTTTACCCCTAGTTAGATTTTTCATCATTTATGATATTTAAATTGAGCCTGGAAGCTACCAGCTCCTCAAAATCTGCTTCCAGTCTTCCCTGTGGTTGTTTTATTTGTTCTGCATTCAACAGTGGTAGGTCAGGGTCAGAAATCCTCTGAGTGAAGCTACTAGGCAGAGTTTTCCCCAGGTGTTTTGTTTGGAATATATGTGTGTGTATATATATATATATATGTATGTATGAATACTTGCCCATATATTTGCATGTACACACACATACATATGTAATACAGTCGGAAATGTATTAGTAAAAGGTAATATTTGTCGTCCTACTTTCCTCTTTGTGCCCTATACTTAGCAGTACTGTAGTTGATACTCAGAGAATGTTTCCTATCTCCATTTTGCCTACAATAAAATTGTCCCTTATTAACTGTCCAATGTTAGTGTCTAACACAAATGACAGTTCTTACTAGCCCCAGGGAGCTATCTTTTTATTTCCTAAAATATGAGATTTGGTTGACCTTATGCAATTACAAGCTTTATTAATGCTTATAAAGTAACTTTTATTTTCACTGTAGTGTCCGATTTAAACACTCTTGGATAGGGAATTCCAAAGGCTTGTTCCTTTCTGTTTGAAGGAGAATTTCCTTCTATTTGTTCTAAAAATAAAAGGCAATAATTTCATAAAGTGACCTTTTGTTACAGTATTATAAGACAGGGACTGATCGCTTTTCTGTGTGCCTGTCATAATTTTTAATGATTACAATTAAAATAAAAATGAAAAGAAAGTGTGTTTCTGTGCTGTTATCAGGGGCATTCAGTGCTTGAATAATTTCATTTTTTTTCCCATAAGCTCTGCTACTGATGGGGAGTGTGCAAGTCCCATGTGCACAAGCAGATGGGGAAATTTTAGTCTTTAGTCATCGATGCTCTTTGAAGGTTCCCTTCTAATTCCCTTTTCTTGCCAAATAATTTGAGAGCTGGCAATATCCAGTCAAATACCCACCCTTCTGTACTTCACCCACCCTTTTTGTTGACCTCATTCTGATCTTTTAATTTCTGCTGCAGTGTTTTAGAAATAGAACTAAATGCAGTTCTCAGCAAAGACAACTTCTTTCTATGAGATAGTATGCAAATAGATTTTTGTTGTAATTTTTTATTGTCACTTCTTTAGTCTACCTCACCTTCCAATATAAATACTAAATTACAGTGAGAAAATATATTCTGATATTTATTCTCATTTTCTTCTTACTTTCAAAGAACATGGTTTCATTAAAAGAGTTAAGGTATGTCTTACATTATTTTTGTCTTACATTATTTTTGTCACATTCAATCTGGTCTATCCAGTCTTATAATTATCCCAATTAAACGTGGGGTTTTTGTTTTTTGCTTTTTTTTTTTTTTTTTTTTTTTTGCACACTAAGCAAGAAGAAGGAGCTTCTTCATGCTTTTGGCAGCCTCCCGATACCCTAGTGCCTCATCTTTTTGCCTTTTTTCTGAGAAGCCCTCACTAAAACTGCTCAACATGTATTTTGACCCAAGAGGTACCTCCATAAACAAACAAACAAACACACACAGATATTACCTTCTTCTTATGCCAGATAGTTATTTGCATGTAGAATATTGAAATATTGATTTACATTAAGACAAGTGCATATCCTGAGAGCAAGACTGGTTCCTGTAATTTCTGTTTGAACAAAGCTTATGTGTAGAAATTGGAGAACTGAATGTTTAAACTCATGGCTATGTGGGAGCCCTAGTACTGGACTTGAACACATTCTGCCCATGGCCCAAGCTTGTTGCTGGAAATCGGTGTCACACCAAAAGCCCTATA
>KL278107.1:54969-80176 GCA_000699545.1 Podiceps cristatus | reverse complement strand
CAGCCTGTACCTGTGCTTGGGATTGCTCTGATCTACATGCAGGACCTTGAACTTGGCCTTCTTGAACTTCATACAAATCACACAGACTCATCTCTCAAGCCTGTCAAGGTCCCTCTGAATAACATCCCTTCCCTCCAGCGTGTCAACCACACCACACAGCTTGGTGGCATTGGCAAACTTGCTGAGGGTGCGCTCAGTCCCACTGTCCACGTCACCAACAATGATGTTTCACAGCACCAGCTCCAGTACTGACCCCTGAGGAACGCCACTCATCACTGGTCTCCACCTGGACATTGATCCATTGATGGCAAGTCTTTGGGTGTGGCCATCCAGCCAGTTCCTTATCCAACGAGTGGTCCATCTGTCAAATCCATGTTGCTATGATTTAAGGACCAGAATGTCATGTGGGACAGTGTTGAATGCCTTGCAGAAATCCAGGTAGATGATGCCAGTTGGCTGCCCTCTGTTCACCAACGCTGTAACCCCATCATAGAAGGCTACCAAGTTTGTCAGGCACGATTTTCCCTTGGTGAAGCCATGTTGGCTGTCCCAAATCATGTCCTTGTTTTCCATGTACCTTAGCATGGTTTCAAGGAGTATCTGCTCTATCATCTTGCCAGGCACAGAGGTGAGGTTAATAATAGGTGAGGGTAATAATCAAAATTACCCACCTTATGTAGGTGTCAAGTTAAGACATCTTATCTCTTTGTTCTTGATTTTTAATATGAGCTGACATTTACTGGATTTAAAATTACTAAATACTAGCTGAGAGTTCTTGTGCTCCAAGTGGCATAATTTCACTTGTAGTAGAAAAATTCCAAAATTAACATGGACAAGAATCTAAGTCCTGTTTTGTATTAATCATTTAGAAAAACTGAAAACCTACAGTTAGTGATCTTATATGAAAAGTATGTTTTGGAAACTAAAGTCACAGAAAAATCTTGTGTGCTTGAATTACCTTTGCTGGTGCATTTGTCTCAAACACATGTGCAACATATTCATGGCTCTCCTTTAAAACACTTTAATTCTGCCTTTGGTTAGCCTATCTTCATCCAAATTCTGACACAGCTCATTGCATTCAAAAGCCAGCCTGTCATGGTTTAACCCCAGATAGTAATCCAGTAACATGCAGCTGCTTGCTCATCCCTGCCCAGCCCACACTCCCCCCACTCCCTATGGTATGGAATACTGTCTTTGGCCAGTTTGGGTCAACTATACTGGCTATACCCCTCACAGGTTTTTGCACCTGCACATTAGCAAAACCTGGGAAGCTGGAAGATGTCCTTGATTACATAGAAGCAAACATTAGTGATTATTAACATTATTCACATATTAAATCCAAACCACAGTAGCTACTGGACAGAAAATCAGCTCCATCCCAGATGAAACTGTGACAGAATTGTCAAGCTTGAAATATTGTCAGTCATTTTGATTGTGAGGAATAGTCAAATATCAAATGTTTCCTCAAGCCCCAAATATTAAGAATGCCCTTAAATACAATCAGGAAGCATAGTGTCCTTTTTCATACATAAGCAATAGTGCAGATGTAATACCAAATCTGTTGTCCCTCTTCTCTTCTGCCTGGTATGATCTAAGGATCTGAACTTAGATCTCCTTACAGATGATATTCTAGAATGAGTGTCTTATTAGTCTCTTTTGTAGAAAATATTCCTGTCTGCCTAGTTCCATTCATGCATCTCTGCACATTAACTGGAGATCTCTCTTGAGAGTAAGATGCTTAAGAACAGTGCACAGAGAAATTTGAAGTTGTTCCAGGTGGATGTACACTGTATCTGCTATAAGTGATATTGAGCATGAGCGAATAAGCCAGGTTTGATTTGAACAGATTCTGTGAGTTAAATAACCTCCCTTTCATGGATCTGTGACTGAGGTCATAAGCATAGCTAGACTTGCAGAGATCTGCACAGAGATAGTGTGTTTATGCCCATTTCAAGTCCACCGTCTACCTGCAAGCTGGGTAAATTTCAGTAATGGTTTAGATAAACATTAGGCCAGCTAAATTCTTGCTATGTAAATAGCAAATGGTACTTCATACCTTAAAATAGCCTTTACCATATCTGCAGGGATGCATTGTCATTCAGATAGTGAAAGACAGTGAATTCAGGCTCCCAGAAAAAAAAAAAAAAAATCTTGTCAGATAAGACTATAAAGAAAGAATTGGTGAAGAAATGATCCTTTTATAAGTGTTTTACTCATCTTGAACATAATTTAGTGATAACAACCTACAAGAAGAGAGTTCTGAAGACTATCAAACTTGGGAAGAAACTCAAAGTAGGGGTCTATTTTTAATGGTGGATGTGACAAATCTTCTGACCAAACAGAAATTAGTTTTGCATAGACACTCATGAAGAGTGCCTGATAAGATAGAAGGGCAAAAAGGAAAAAACAATGGAAAAGGTCATAGTCTAACATCACCAAAGAATACCAATGATACCTTAGAAACAATGTGACAAAACAGATTCCCCTAAAGCTACATCTGAAATCTCATTAATTCTTTCCTGACTGTAGCGCTCTCACAGAAATTTGACCTATACTGTAGCTGTCAGCAATGAAGCTATCTTTCAAATGATGTAGCATGACACTGTATCACAGAATCATAGAATCACAGTATCCCAGAATGGTTGAGGTTGGAAGAGTTCTCTGGAGTTCATCCACTCCAACCTCCGTGATCAAGCAGGTGTGCCTAGACCTGGTTGCCCAGGACCATGTCCAGATGGCTTTTGAGTATCTCCAAGGCGAGAGACTCCCTGGACAATCTCCCTGGACAACATGTGCTCAGTCACCCTCACAGGAAAAAAAATATTTCCTGATGTTCAGAGGGACACACCTGTGTCTCAGTTTGTGCCCATTGGCTTTTGTCCTGTCACTGAGCTTGGGTCTGACCTCTTTTCACCCTCCTTTCAGGTATTTATATACATTTATAAGAACCCTCTGAGCCTTCTCATCTCTAGGCTAAACAGCCCCAGCTCTCTCAGCCTTTCCCCATATGTCAGATGTTCTAATCCTTTAATCATTTTAGTGGCCCTTCACTGGATTCTCTCCAGTCTGTTCATGTCTCTCTTATACTGGGTAGCCCAGAACCGAACACAGTACTCTAGGTGTGGCCTCAGACGTGCTGAGTAGTAGGGAAGGAGCACCTCCGTCAACATGTTGTCAATACTTTGTCTAATGTAGCAAGGGCACACTGTTGGCTCATGTTCAACCTGGTGTCTACCATTCTGCCAAGCTACTTTCTAACCAGTCAGGCTCCAGTATATATTGATTTATGTGTATATATCTATACTTACCATACATTGGGTTTATTCCTCCCCAGGGGCACAACTTTGCACTTGACTTTGTTGAGCTTCATGAGGTTCCTATCAGGTGCCCATTTCTCCAGCCTGTCTAGATCCCTCTGGATGACGGCACAACCCTCTGGTGTATCAGTCATTCCTCACTGTTTTGTATCATCAGGAAAACAGGGTATACTCTACCCTATCATCACGACCATTAATAAAGATGTTAAACAGGACTGGACCCACTATTGACCCCTAGGTACACCACTAGTTACTGGTTTACAAGTAGTCTTAACACTGCTGATCACTTTTTTTCTGAGTCTGGACATTCAGCCACTTTTCAATCCACATCACTGCTCAGCCATTCCAAACCTCAGCAGCTTCTCTGCTGGAACTTAATGGGAGACAGTGTCAAAAGCCTTACTGAATTCCAGGCAGACAATATCCACTTCTCTCATCCACCAAGCCAGTCAGAAAAGTCATCAGGTTGGTCAAGTATGACTCCCTCTTGGTCAGTCCATACTGACTACTCCTTGTGACTTTCTTGTCTTTATGTGCCTGGAAATGGCTTCCAGGACTATCTGGTACATCATATTCCTAGTGTTTGAGGAGAGGCTGACCAGTGTGCAGTTTCCTGGGTCTTCCTTCTTTCCCTTCTTGAGGATAGAACTGATGTGTTTTCCTTTAGTCTTCAGGCACTTCTGGCAGTTGCCATGATCAATTAAAGATTATTGGGAGTGGACTTGCAATGACATTAGCCAGCTCCCTCAATACTCCCTGGTGTGTCCCATCAGAGTCCATGGATTTATGTCTGTCCCATTTCCTTAAGTATTCCCTGATCTGATCATCTTTTATCAAGGGTAGACCTTTGCTCCTTTCCCCCTGCTTCTCCTTCATATCTGCCTCATTTTTTGATACTGGATCTCATACTTACCTAGACTATTTTTATTTTTCCATCTTAGATCTTTTTTTCCAGAAAGCTTTTGTTATTTTCATATCTTTTTACAATTTTCATATCCAGCTCCCACTTTGACCCTCTTCACTTACTCACATTTTACCTGGTGTATTGGTTTCTCTCTTTTTCCTCCCTTGCTGGGTAATTCTTCTTAATCCACTCTTCCAAACCTCTTTAGCTCCCAATCTCAATTTTCCTTCTTTTCCCAGTCCTAGATCCTGCATATGTATCATTCCATTTTGACACATGTAATTTCTTAATGTATTTTGCTCTTATTCCATTACATAGTTATATTTTCCTGCCTTGGGCAGCTTCAGTCTTCCTATAGATCCTGACATTTCACATACAAGGAGGTACGTACATTCTGAAATCTTCCTTAAAATGTTATCCCTTCTTCCTGTTATTACTATCTTGCTTCCTCTTGCTCCAAATTCAGATGCTATAAATTAATTCCAGACTGATTTTGTTCTACTAAAATATTTTTCTTACAAAATGAGAAAATGAACTGTTATTCAAAGTAACCATTCTTTAGCTCTGCATAACTTTAAATAATACACAGAGATATGGGCTAATGATTTATTTTTAGTGATATCCCTGTACTGCCTACAAGCAGTTTACATGCTCCATAGAAAACAGATTAGTATTTTATTCTTCAAGACTCCATGTCTGATTTTCTCCAATTATTTCAAACTGCTCAGTTAAAATATAGCATGAAAGAAAACGCATTTCAGCTGAAGATATTTCTGAGATATTTCTAAGTGCTTGCGTATTTTAAGCTACAAAATACATGTTTATATACTTCATCCGCAATATGAAGAAAAGATAAAGTGTCTTTAGGAAAACAAGGAGATATGAAATGGCTGGGCAGCATACTGTGTAGACTCAAATTGAATGGTTCTAATTTTGCATATTTTCAGTAACATTTTTGTATGGATCAATGGTTTCTGCATCTTTTTTCAATGCAAATTATTGATTTATTTCCAATCACTAAGCCACCACAAAAGTGTACAGGGAAACTGAATTATTTCTTTTCATCTGGTGCTAATATCTGTCTTGAATGTCCTATAAAAACTTGCACACCATTAAAAATTCAAGTGAAAAGATCATTTTCAAAAGAAAAGCTTGAGTCACAGAAGATTATTTGAGAAAGTTTTTTTTTTTTGCATTATTTTGCAGAAAAATAATAAATACATCCTTTTTTTGCTAATTTATTACTTCAAAGACAGTGAGATATTCTGTTTTCCATATTTTAGTAGAATTTCATTGGAAGTAAGGGTATATCGATGAAGACAAGAAAATGCATTCCATGAAGCTACTAGGAAATCTATAGGTATTTCTAACTGGATTCCAATGAAATTGCCAAGAACTTCAAACAAACAAACAAACAAACACACAAAAATACTGTTGGTTTAAATATCAGTACATTTTTCTTTTCTTCTCTAGATTGTAAGCTTCTCAGATCAGGGTGTCAGTATGTTGACAGCACTGGCTTTTTCATGAGTACCTTGAAAATAGTGCACCTTTGCATGTCCAGAGAAGGGCAATGAAGCTGGGGAAGGGCCTAGAACACAAGTCTTATAAGGAACGTCTGAGGGATTTGGGGTTGTTCAGTCTACAGAAAAGGATCTTGAGGGGAGACCTTATCACTCTCTGCTATTACTTGAAAAGAGGTTGTAGAGAGGTAGGTGTGGGTCTCTTCTCCTAAATAACAGGTGACAGGAGAAGAGGAAATGGCCTCAAATTACACCAGGGGAGGTTAGATTGGATATTAGGAAGCATTTCTTCACTGAAAGGTTTATCAGGCATTAGAACACAAGAAGTTCCATAGGAGGAAACATGAGGAAAAACTTCTTTCCTGTGAGGGTGACAGAGCCCTGGCACAGGCTGCCCAGAGAGGCTGTGAGGTCTCCTTCTCTGGAGATATTCAAAACCCACCTGGACACGTTCCTGTGCAACCTGCTCTGGGTGACCCTGCTCTGGCAGGGGGGTGGGACTAGATGTTCTCTAGAGGTCCCTTCCAACCGCTACCAACCTGTGATTCTATGAACGGGCTGCCCAGGGAAGTGGTTGAGTCACCATCCCTGGAGATATTTAAAAAAAATATGTGATATGGAGCTCAGGTACATGGTTTAGTGGTGGATTTGTCAGTGTTAGGTTGGACTTGTTGATCTTAATGGTCTTTTCCAACCTAAACAATTCTATGATTCTATGATTCAAATTGCTGATTATGTTCCAATATGTATAATATTACTTTTTATTTTATTCAGAACTGTGATATTCAGATGATACATACTCAGACTAATGAACAATTGAATGTAGGTGATACCTATTGGGCTGAATCATTCCTCTTTATGTCCTTTATTCTAGAAACAACTCCAGGTACACACATTTTAAGAACTTATCTTTAAGAACTTATCTGTGTTTCTTATTCATTAATTTGTTCACAATTCAACTCCTTTCTTTTATTTTGTCTCCTTCATTGATTGCACATTTTCAACTTTTATAACATTTAGGTACACACTGAGGTCTGGGAAATGGACATTAACAAACACATTGATTTCCTGTTATGCTGGAGGACACATTGTTAGGTTTCTTTCTGTAATTCTGATGAAAAGCAACATTACACAGCACATAGGTACCTCGTTCATAGTCTGGGTTCTTAAAAATGCAAGTGCTTATGTTTTAAGCAATCTTGATGTAGTTTCTGGATTTAGCCCTACATCAGCTCAGATGCCAAGGAGGTAACAAAAGGCCTTTTGGCACACATACAAATCCCACTTTGGATGAAGTTTAACTGCCTAATGTGATCTCAGAGAATTTCTTCTGACCTGATGACTTCTATCATGGAAGAGCTAAAACCAGGAAAAGATTGCTAAAGCAGTTCACACAGCTCAGAAACTGTATTTCCAGCAGTTTCTGAACAGAATGAGGTTTTTGACCCACAAGTCATTGCAAAAATTTACGCAAATGTGCATTTCAGAATTTACATCTGGCACTTATCACAGAAAATGAGCCTATGATAATCTCATATAACTTCCTAGAAAAGAAAAATCTGTAAAATTCAAGCAAACCGAAAGAAGTAGACTGTGGCAGACCCTCAATCACAGTGAACAAAAAGCTGAGTCACTAGAAATCAAAGCTTTTATGGTACACTATATCTAATCCACTGATGGGATTGTGCCTTCTACAGGAACCAAGGACATATTGTTTAATGTTTAATTACAGCTGTTAAGTTTATCTATTTGAAAAGGCAAAGCTACTGATGTTGACAAAGACAGCCAGAAACTCATAAAAAATTATCCTAGTGTCTGCTCTGTACTGTTACTCACCTATCTTATTTTCTTATCACAGTAGCCTTTGTAAGGCTTAACAAAGATTTTAGGATTCATTCAGTGTAGCCCAAGTTTAAGAGTATTCATATAAACAATTATAACTTTAATCCATTCTTATCAGGATGCAGACTTCCATCTAATCCAAAGAAAGATGGCTTTTCAGAGAGTTTTTAGTATTGACTGAGAATCCTTTTGCTATCCCAAGACGGCAATATGATTTTAAGACTGTGATACTAACTTATTTTCATGTTTCTTGAACTCAGAACATATTATGATGTTCAAATTATACCACTGGAGAGATTTATGCTCTTAGAAGAATTTCACTGAACTGTAACAGTTGTTCTACTAGTAAAGGTAGACTTCTTCTAATAGTAAATTCTACTGTCAGTAAAAACTTGAAAGATTGCTAGCACCAGAATTTTCATTTAGTTATGGCAGACTCTCTGCACCTTGCTTTCTTTTTAAGTGATTATGATAGAATGTGTAGGCATTAAAAACCTATTTGTTTCACTGAATTTCATTAATGTCAGCTGAGAATGTGGGCCACTTCAAACTTAAACATTTTACTCAAGAAAAAACAATAAAAAATCTGTCAGAAAACAGATAATCTTGCAAAACATATATATATATCATTACTAAAAATAATTTACAGCTGCTTTTATGTCTTAAACAGCGACATCTTATTATAATGTAGCTTTTGTCATAAGGATTAGGCATTTTAAAAAGAGGTCATTGTAAACAAATGTATGACAAGGAAGAGATTGTTTTCCTGTTTACCTCCTTTAACATACATTACAGTACACCTAGTACCTCTACTAAATATTACCTACTAAAACAAATGGTATGGAAAAGAAATTACTCTGTCCATTCCTTATGAATATTTGATGATGCTTGGAAATTGCTTCTTACAGATATTGTTCTAGAGCTATTTAGCACTCTAGTAGCACGCTAGAAGCTATCTTAGTCATTTAGAGAACAGAGAATGAAAATCTTGTTTAAAGTCTTAATACAAATTCCTTTCAAGATGCATATAGTTGAGGACAAATGAAGTTTGTTCTTGAATACATCTAAATGAGTATCTAACAGCAAAATCTATTTATTTTAGGATGATGTCATTTATAGATATTGTTTGAATATTTCCCTCCTACATTTTTTTTTTCAGTCATTCATTCTTTCTCTGCTACTCTGCCCTATTATCTGCTCAAGTAATTGTTTCCTGTCCATATCTGCTGGTTTCTAATTCAGACTTACCTTTTCAGAACTCAGATGTTCTCATTTTTACTGACAATGTAACAATTTGACTTGCTGATTTAGCTCTCACCAAGGTCATTCCTTTAACATCTGTTCTGGGCGTACTTCTCTAATTCAACTTTTTTCATGATAGCCCTGTGTAAGTTACATTCATTCTTCTCTTCTGTTTTGTTTCCTTAGGTAATACTGTTCTTTGTAATAATTAAATTTGTCCACTCCTTCCTGATCTCTACTCCTTCACTTGTCTTCTAAATTTCTAATATCTGTTTTTCTTGACATCTACTAAAGTTTAACATAGCCTAATTGAGCTAACACAACATTTTTTTTTTGTTTTGTTTTCAATTCTTCTCCGTCCCTTCCCTTTTTATTCTGATCCACAAACTCCTTTCTTGCTTACTTTAGGAACATAGGTTTCGGATTCTACATTTCCTTTGTGTGCCTTCAAACAGAAACAATAACAGAGAGCGCCCACTCTTTTAGGAAATATGGGTCAAATACTGTTCATAGTTTGCAGCATGTAGCTACCTTACTATCCTGACCAGTTTGGTGACACACTATTCAACTTGAAACCTGATCTTCTTGATCCAGGCATATTTCTCCTTATTTTCACCGTTATTCTTCTCAGTACCTTAGTCTACACACCCAAGTCTTGATGGTGCTCATTCACAGCAGTTTATCTCTACATAATTAAAAAATAGTATTCCTTACCAAAAGTCCAAAGTACTGGGCTTTTTGCCATGACATTATTTCACCCAACTCATTGACTCATCCACTGAAGCTCTTGTATACTATGCTTCATTTACACAACACAGTCTTCTAACAATTTTAGGAAAAATCTCTCTCCGTGGGCTCTCAAGTATACTCTCTATTATAGTATCTTTAGAAAACTAACATGCAGTTCTGAATAAGTAAGTAGTCAACTAGGAGAATTATTTATAATGAATAATCTATGATCATGTGTAAATGTCAAGTTTCAGACAGACAGCCTAAGCAATGACATACTTACTAATGTTCCTCACCTGCCATCCTTTTGTTATTCATTATAGGTATTGACTTAAGACTTGGAATTGGATATCCTCTTAAGTGTTTGGATAATATTGATTTAATCTGTACTTTCAAGGCAGTATTACAGTGCTGAAACTGTTTTCATTATAATTTTATAGTCCTTGTCTGATTTTTCATTGGAGTAGAGGAAATGCTATTCTTTCAAAGGCATTTGACAGGGATCTCCTGGAGAGAGTCCAAAGAAGGGCTATGAAGATGATTAAGGGCCTGGAGCATCTCCCCTATGAGGAAAGGCTGAGTAAGTTGGGACTGTTCAGCCTTGAGAAGACTAAGGGGGGACCTAATTGGAGTATATAATTACCTGAAGCAGGGGATGCAGGGGGAATCAGCCAGCCCATTTTCAGTGGTCTGTGGGGATAGGACAAGGGGCAATGGCTGCAAGCTGGAACACAGGAAGTTCCGCACCAACATGAGGAAAAACTTCTTCACAGTGAGGGTGACAGAGCACTGGAATAGGCTGCCCAGGGAGGTGGTGGAGTCTCCTTCACTGGAGATATTCAAGACCCGCCTGGACGCCTATCTCAGTGCTATGTCCTAGGGAGCCTGCTTTGGCAGGGGGGTTGGACCCGATGATCTCTCGAGGTCCCTTCCAACCCCTACAATTCTATGATTCTATGATTTAAAACAGACCACAAATCCAAACCAAACCAGAAAATTTGAATCAAACCATGCCAGACTTCTTTCCTGTATTTCCATGAAATTTAAGCTTGAGTACTGAGAACAGCTCAGCAGTGTGTATTTATCACTGGGCAATTCACATCAGAGAATTAAACCAGCTCTAGTATAGTTGTGTGTTTTCTGAAAATATCTCAAATAACAGCTGAGGTTTATGCTATGGTAATAAAAGTTAAAACTGATATTGCTTAGTTCAACATTTTCTAGAAATAAGCTAGAAAATATGCAAGTACTGTAAAAAATAAAATATAATTAGTTATGTTGATAGGACAAGGGGTAATGGTTACAAGCTGAAACAGGGTAGGTTTAGATTAGATGTAAGGAAAAAATTCTTTACAATGAGGGTGGTGAGGCACTGGAACGAGTTGCCCAGAGAGGTGGTGGAGGCCCCATCCCTGGAAACATTCAAGACCAGGTTGGACGGGGCTCTGAGCAACCTGATCTGGGTAATGGTGTCCCTGCTCACTGCAGGGGGTTGGACTAGATGACCGATAGCGGTCCCTTCCAACCCAAAACATTCTATGATTCTATGATTCTATATTCTTTATTATTTTACATTTTACAGGAAATCTTATAAAATTATTTTGAAATTAAGTACATTATTTAAATACAAACTCTTATAAGAAATACAGTGCTAATCAATCCTGAGGTTTTATAAACTATATAAAATTAATAACAAATTAGAATAAACTTTTACATCTGATCAGAAAAAGATCACAACATGGTAAAGGTCAATCATACTAATTTAGTACCATCTATACCTTCACATCTGATTTTAAGTGTCGTCTCTTAATAAAGCACAGTGCTTTATTTTTATTATTTGATAGGTTTGCATCAACTATGCCTACCTGTAGAAACATGCTCATATAAGATACAAGTTCTAGTATGCATAGACATTATTGAAATTTGAATCTATCCTACTGGAAGAAAAATACTGTTTTCTTCACAGTGGATTAACAAGTTTTCTTTTAAGTACTGAAACTGAAACATACCCAGTATCAATATCTGTGACAGTGCCAGGAGTCTCACTAAGATCAAATAACCAGTGGAAAGGAGCAAGAGGTAAAGTTCCTGTTAATACTTTAAAAGCTCAGGTAGAAATAAATGCATTCTCCAAAGAAGGGGATGGCTCTACAGATATTGATACTAGGAAAATTTTGCTTTTTTCAACCATAAATTATTGGTAGGTTACGCATTAAAGAGGGAGAGAAAATTTGTATATATTGATGTGATAAATTTGAGTGAAGTTTCAAGCAAGGATCAGGAGTACAGAGTAACAAAGCCTGAGAGGTGAGAAAATACAAAATTATTTGAAAATGTTCTATTATATAGAAGGAGCAAAATCTCAGTCTACAACAAAGAACAGAAAAGAGGTACATTCATAAAATATTCATATTGCCATGATCTGATGAGTTTTGCATAAAACTACTTAATCAGTGATCAGGGAAATCTTAGAGTTCTATCTTATTGTTATGTTTGAGAGCTCACACATGGCAGGTACATCAGGATTTTTGATGATTTGAGAAGAACAAATTCAATGTTTATACTCCAATGATGAGGAAAAGAGAAACAGAGGTAGGAATAGACCACTAAAGTGGATTTGAAATCAACACATTTAACTCCCTTCGGTGGAAGAACTGAACAGCTGAAACTGGAGAAATGAACAAAAAATAGGATAAAATCCAACGTGGAAGGTATCCAAATCTATATTTAAAATATATTAATCTTCTGCATATATATGGCATAGGTAGTAATAACTGAGCAGGTAGATTACAAGGAAAAGGATCTGGGGAAGAATCTTTGAAATACTTTTGCAGAACTTCCCCTGCTCTGTACCTGCAAGGCTGCATCTGAATCTCTTTTTGACCCTGAACTTCACAAAAGTTGTGAACTCTGTGAAGAAAAAAAAAAAAAAAAAAAAAAAGTGAGAATGTTCAGTAGCATAAAAACATGACCTAATAAAACAAATAAGGAAATAGGAGTTGCTTATCTAGAAATTGAGAAATCTTGAAACTGCAAGTTTCAGAAAAAAAGAGATTAGATCTATTCTGATCCCTGGGACACAAAAAATAAGAATAGTTATAAAAGTTATCAGGTTTCATCAACAGAGATCCTTTCTTTCAGAAGCACCTTGATATGTAGATTAGGAAGGAAGGTATACATCCTGCATGAGAAGTGTATCAGAAAGGTTTGTAAGGCAAGTGATCCTGACTGGAAGAGCATTGTGCATCATGGAGCTGGTGATCCACGTAACAGATGACTAGAGTATGCTCAGGTCTATACTGTCCCGGGTGTCCAGTGTGGCCTTCAGGCTGTGCTGTGCCGCACAAACCCCTTGGACATGGGATAAGCTCAATAACCTCACTGCAGCAGAGGAGCCTGTGGGCAGCTCCCGCTTGGTACCAGTGACCATGCCACCTTCATGGCCTCACCTTTAACTAAAAGTGCAGTGAGAAATTCTTATGCAAAATTCATTTCTGTTTGACTGTAGAAATAAATGGATAGAGTTGTTTCCTTGTAAGAAAATCCTGTAACAGCTTGAATGACTGAAATTGGAGAATTTCTTCTATGGATGAGGTCTACCGAACATACTGCACATGAATAAGAGGCTCACTCGATGCTACAGCTACTGCGATTCCCGACATCTAAAGGGATGTAAGATTATCTATAGTATTTTTTCCTTATAACATTAGCTCTAATAAATAGCGTTTTAAAAGATACCTCACAGAGCGTCTGTCTTGTTGGCATAGAAAAAGCACACAGAAGAGTAGAGTACAGGGTATGACCTTGCAGTGGGAGATGGACTTGAAGACTTTCTAAAACCCTTTCTAGCCTTCGGATTGATTTGTGAAGGATATTCTCATGTATCTTATTTAAAGCATTGGTAGAAAAAAAGGGAATCTTTTTTTCTCTATTTCTGTACAGTGTATCTATAGCTACTTTAATTGTACTGCCTATGACTGGATTTTCATAAATGCATTCTTTAACTTTAGATTTTCTCTGATGTTAAAGTAATTCAAGTGACAGCTGAAAAACAAGCTATGCTGTTCTTCTGATAATGGAGATTCTGTTTAATTCTGGACAATTTTAGGAGTAACTGGTAATCCAAATTTTCATGGGCACCTGAAGAGTAGCAGGGTGTTTCTCTACCAAACTGCATAAGCAACATGATCTTATAATTCTCACAATAGGGTCAGTGAGGGAAAGATATCGTCTAATAACTAACTATAAATAACTAAAAAAACCCAGAAAAATATGGGGTGAAGCCCCTGAGAAGTTTCACCTGTTGTGTTTTTGGGGTTTTTTTTATGATGTACTATAAATATTAATTACAAAATATACTGAAATGTTCAGTAAAAATAAAAAAATCATTATTTAACCATTTCCATATGTAAAGCTATCAAGCTTTTTTAAAAAAAAAAAAAAAAAGCAAAACCAAAAAGCATCCAAAAAACTCACAAATATCATGTCATTAGTATGTATAGAGAAACTGTTTTTATTTTCTTTGCTTTGCTTGGTTTATATGAGGAATTGTTCTTATTTCTCTTTTGTGATACATTATTTCTCTTCCCATGGGAAATCTAATGGAATCCAGTTAAGAAGTTATTTTCTCTTTGGGTGTTCTCAATTTGCTTTCAATGGAGCAGGAAGAGAATGGAATTTTTCCCTGTTGTTATACGTTAACAAGAATTTGCTTCTTTACATACACTGACAGTGTTATCATTTTGCCTTTTGAAGTGACTGCTATTTGGAGAGCACTTACACTCTGCACAACTCCCCACATGTGCTATGCACAAATATAAAAAGCTTTTGTGACCATGTCCTTCCTTCTGTCCTTTCTAAGCCTTCTATTTCTGTAGTAGATCTTACTGATACTGTACCACTGGAGTTGCCTCTCAATTCTTTGGTTTAGTATGCCTTGAAGTGATACATATTTTTATATTACAAAATTGTGGAGAGCTGACTCTGGAAGCACATGGTGTTTCCACCTTAAAGAATTTCTATCATGTTGATACTGATTTCTGCTAAAGCTTCCAGGAAGATTTTTTTTTTCTTCAGTATCATTTCAAAATTTGAGAAGGTGTTTGTTCGGTGACTCGCCTGCACACTGCAATATTAGGCTTGATCTGTAGCTTTTCTATGTCTTATATATCTAATTTTATTTCCTTTGATCTTTCTTTCTTCCTCTTTGCTGATATTTTCTTTGTTCTTTTGCTTCCCCCATCCCTGTGCTTTGCTCTTCTAAGACTCATTCACCTTCATTTTCATTTAATCCCTGCCTATGCTGCTGCCTATATCTTTGTTGTCATAGTTCTGATGTCTCTCTACTGGTTATCTTTTTATCTGGCTATCTGATTTTGTTTAGCTTTTAGTCTTTTAAATTCTCTCCATTGCTTGAGTATCTTTTAATCTTCTCTTAGTATTGCTTCTTGTTATAGCTCTTGATCTTTCAGAGAGGGGTGACAAAGCTGATAGGGACCATCACTTATTAAATATAAATGTAAAACAAAAATAAGTAGTCACTTTTTGCTGCTGACATATGTAAAGTATGTGACCAGAATTAAAAATGTGTGGCACACAAGTAGAGCCTTATTTCTGCACCTGAGGCATTCAGAGATTGCAATGGAGGTTTGTGGCTACTCAGAATCAGTGTGGGGGCCAACTTTATGGCCATGTGTGACCTCATTTCTGCTTTCCAATTAATCTGAGGGGGTTTATGCATATTTGAGATATTCATACATTTCTGATTGAGGATTTAATTTGAATGCAGGGGTGCCAGCCTAGAAGATTTGGTGAATTATTAATGCCTATTGCCCCATGGAAAAGACAAGCTTCAAACTGGGCTACTCATTTCTTAAATCGCTTGATAAATATCCTCTGCTCTAAGTGGATGAACCTAACATATATGCAAATGTCTTACTTGAAGAAATGACAAAGATATTAAACATGTATTAGAAATTATATTCCGCATTTTAATGGAGGTGTAAGAATAAAAAGGAGTAGCATGAAAACAGACTTCTAGAATATCTGAAATCCTACTTAAACTTCCTCAATGTTTCTGCCTATGTTTATGTATCCAGATTAAGTTGCTTCCTGATGTAGGGATATAAAAAGTTTTACATCAGAAATCTTGTCCTCTCAATTTCTTTCTACTTTTTTACATGTGTGTGTATATGAGCATATTTGTAAAAAAAAGTTTATGTTTCCATAATCTAATGAGGACTATAAATAACATTCATAGACATAGAAATGCTGAGATATATATACTCTTTTTTTTTTTTTTTTTTTTTTTTTTTTTTTTTTTTTGGTTTAAATTGAAGTTCCTCTTTAAATTCTTCTTTGATGTTCCCAAAGGATGAGAGACAACTTATTCAGCAAATTGATTAAGGTCAAGTTACTCTTGGCAATATACGATTAATTTCTCATCCTTTTGTCAGACTACATCCATACCTATCCAAGTGGTTTCTGAAGTTAAAATCATGAATGAATTTTTTAGGTTTGCAAGTTCAAGAGTTTGCAAGCACATGGAACTAATGTACAAGTACATGAAATCAACAGGTGGATGGAAAAAAGCCATGTGGTTTTAGCTTCAGTTTTCCTGAAAACTGGATTTTTTTTTTAATTGCTTTTATAGTTTATTAGATAACATTGTTAGAAAATTTCTGGCAGTATCATTTTTGCTAACAAAATCTTGTCTCAATACTGATACAGATATTTGGTGCTCCTTCTGCTCCTTAATCTTGGTATTCCTTAGAAAGTAAAATTTAGAAGTTACCCCAAAGACTATCATTTATAAGTCATTTGATGTTTGACTTATCTTCTCCAGAAGCAAACAATCTGATTTTATTGTGGCATTTCATAGATGTCATATTGATAGTTTGCCCATTTATACAGCAGAAGGACTTCGTTAGCTAAGGAAATAAGAAGCAGCTTACATTGTGTCTACCATGCTGATCTTTGTATATGTGGAAGATACCTTTTCTTAAATTTCAGGATGAATTCTCAAATTTGAAGGCTCATTTTCAGTAGAAGGTTTGTGTGGGTTTTTTGCTTTACCTTGTTTGTCAGAGTTCTGTTTGGTTTTGTTTGTTTTCCTTTTGTATTTTTAGAAGGAAATATTTCATTCTAATCAAGTAAAGGGAACTTCAGATCAACAAATAACGTGTCAGTCCATATATTCATACACCTGAACTCTGTTCCACTTATTTAGATACTGTATTGGGCACAATATCTGGCAATTGTCTACACATCAGCTGTTTGGTACAAGCACAAATCATTCCTGAAAGTGTGATAAACAACATACACCATGCCAATACTTGTGAATGAGTGCTCCAGATCATTCTCTGCCCCCATGTAATTTATTTAAATAATATAGGTTTTAAAAATCAACAATTGATCAGCCGTTGATAGGAACTTGTTCTCAAGTATTTTATGGTTTGCTTAGTGCTGCCATTTGCATGAAAGTTTTCCCTGTAAGCATCCCACAGTTCTCTCTCAGAGATTAAAAAATATCTTCCTTAGGAATGCTGCAGAAATAAAATAAACTACAAATATCAATATATAGAGGTAGAAACTCCTGCTATACAAATATGTATGCTTTATTAACCTATAGAGATATATACTATGAACTTATATAAGCTTATAGTTTAAAGAGATACTTGTTCTTCCAGGTGGACTTCATGGGATCTCTCCTTCCTTTCAGTTTATATTACATTTTCAAACATCCCGGACATAAACTCATTCCACAGAAAACCACGTACAAACCTTCAGTCTTTTCTAAAAGGAGTAGTTCATCAACAGAAATCTCTGAACTCAGAAAATGGTGCAATGCTGAATAAAAAACATTCCTTTTCTTCACTTCAAGTGTTAGCTACACCTATCCTTTCTCTGAAGTCCTCACGGACCGCTGCTCACAGACCATTTTTTCACTTTATGTCTCCATCTGGGTGATTAAGAAAATAAATACATTTCAAAAAGCAAACTCTTCTTCCTTCTTTATTGTTGCTATCTGAGTAGTTCAAGAACATCTTAAAACTTTTTCCAGTGTCTTTTTCCTATTGACTCTTCCTTGATTGAAAGAGACCAGCTATAAGTATTTCTGAATAAGAAAAAAAAACGTGAAACTGATTTTTTTTTTTTTTTTTTTTAAATTTTGCATACCACAGTCCTACTGAGAAGCTTTTATAAATTCTGATTAAATCCAGCTATTCACAGTTATCAATGATCGGCTTCTATTCCTGGGGAACTTCCTCCCTCGGTTCTCAGCCTTTCTTCACAGGGAACCTGAGCCAATCCAGTCTGTTTAATTGCTGTTTCTCTGCACACCTAAGGATAGCACTGCAGGAAAACAGTGGGTGGACAGCTCAGCATTGACTTACAGTTTTAGTGAAGGTGATGGTATGATGGATTAAAGCATTACTGCGTGTGGCACACTGACAGACAGAAATAGAGAGATGAGCATAAGAAAAGTCCTCATCTACTTCATTGTATTCTGAAATTTGCCTCATACGACGAGTGGGTAGGTATATGACTTCTACTCCCTGCATTTTCTGGCATTTATAAAGTTTGTGGAAAATGAACTTGCTTTGAAAGTCTAACCTCTAATTCACAAGAAAGTGCAGTTCTGAGGAAAATTTAACATTAAACATTTAGGTCAAAACTCTAATTGCTTTTCTCACATTAATAAATAATATAGTGGGGTTTAACTTGTCATTGAAGTAATAATGTATTCTCGTCACCTAAGTATTTCAAGGCATCTGGCTTACACCTCATCAAATAAAAAACTGTGGTGTTTTTAGACTTAAACATAGGTCTGCATCTCACTCCATCTTTACTTGGATAAGAACTCTTTCATTTGCAGCTACAATGGTTCAGCTGTGCTGTCAGCAACTACATTAAAAATATTCATAGGCACTTCACAGAGTTATTAAAAAGCAAAAGTTGGTATCTCAATAACTTATTTAAACATCATTGTATAAACCAAGTGATGGGCAAGTCCTGCCTGATGAACCTAGTGACTTTCTATGATGGTGTGACAACAGTGGACAAGGGAAAACCATTGGACATCATCTATCTGGACTTCTGCAAAGCCTTTGACAGGGTACACCATGACATCCTTCTCTCTAATTTGGAGAGCTATGGATTTGATGAGTGAACCATTTGCTGCATAAGAAATTGGCTGGATGGTCATATCCAGACAGTAGTGGTCAACGGCTCAATGTCCAGATGGAGACTGGTGATGAGTGGTGTCCCTCAGGGGTCCATACTGGGACCGGTGATGATTAATGTTTCAATCAATGACCTAGACAGCGAGATTGAGAGCACCCTCAATGAGTGCTGAGGGTGCGGTTGACAGACCAGAAGGACGGGATGTCATCCAGAGAGACCTGGACAGGCTGGAGAGGTGGGCCTGGGTGAACCGCATGAGGTTCAACAAGGCCAAGTGCAAGGTCCGGCACCTAGGTTGGGGTAACCCCCATGGTATCCAGTGACTTGAGACCCTCCAAGTTCACCTGCAGGCATTTTTATTCCATCAAATTGATGTTTATGGAATAAACATACTTATCAACTTACTAATTGTGAGACCTCCGTATAGGCAGTGGATCTGGCAGGTAGATCCCTTAAAATAAGTGCAAGTGCAGCTGAAGTATCTGACACCTAAACACCCACTGGGATTTTCAAGAGCACTGAAATCTCCATGATTTTGAACTTGGAATTGTCTTCAGTCAGCTCATAAATTTTAGTATTTCTTTGATGATTTCAGCAGGTTGTTCATGCAGTAGGTGTTATAATGTCATGTGTTACAAACTAAATCTGTATTCACAACACATCTTTGCAGACAAATTAATTGTTATCTGTTTTATCATTGGGATAATTATGATGAATGCATAGATGATGTGCTTTTTTTCTACCCGTTCTAGCAAAAGAGTAATTAGGATAGTTGGGCATTCTATCTAATTTTAAAAAGAAAAACCACAATTTTAATATATTTGAGAGTAAGGCTATCTCAGAGATAAAGACAGTAAATCTTGGTAGATTAATCATATTCAAAATTAAAAAACTTTAAAAATATATAACACATGGAATGGGAAAGAGGAGCTAATACTCTCATTAGTGAGAGTTGGAAAGGAACAATTTACTACTTGACAGAGTTTCCTTGAGGGGATTCTTACATGAAGAAAGCATGTTTAATTGAAGCTGCCAAAATCGATATAGGGAAAAACAACAGTCATGCTCTTAGAGCTGAAATAAATCTAGAGAAAACACTTGAAAATGTAGGTCTAAGCTCTTTACAACAAAAATGGCACAGCAGAACAAGAATGTTATATTCCAGAAGTTATAGAGGAAGTTTGCTCAGAGTACTAAGCATGGTAACATTGTGTATAGCAGAAGATTTTTCATTTCTCACTAGGGTAGAAGAAGACCTACAAGGAAATGCATAAAACAATTACTTTTTCAACAAATAGGTATATTACATTTGTAAAAAAAAAAAAAAAAGGATGCAAAAATTATTGTCTTTTTCTATCTACTCATAAGGAGTAAATATATCAATAAATTTAAGGAAAAAAAAAAAAACAAAGAGTTTAAGGTCAATGATCTAGTCCCTAAACAACATAATTCTCTTAAGTCATCATAAGAAGTAAATATATCAATGAATTTAAGGGGAAAAAAAAGAACACAAAAAACCAAACAACAAAAACCAAAACTGAACCAAACAAAAAAACCCCAACCCCCCCAAAAACCAAAAATACCCTCCAAAATGGTTTAAGGACAGTGATCTTGTCCCTAAACAACATATAAAAATTTCAGAATTTAAGTTTCATAAGTGTAGGTGAAGAAATCTGCACTTTGACCTCACTAAATTGTTACTCTTAGTTATATAAAATGTTGCTAGATCCACCTGGAGGGTTATTTAGATGTGGAGTTATGGACCCCATAACTTTGAGCCTGTTCCTGGCAAATCTTTCCTGGAAATGTCTCTATGGAAATCTCCATACTAGCACCCTAGGATCCACGTACCTATAGGTACCTATAGGAATACGTACCTATAAAAAGGTACCTATAAAATAGGTACCTAAAAGCTGAGCTGAGAACTGCTGAAACACCAATTTACCACCTTCAGTCTGATGGGTTTATTCTAGAAGCAGAGACTAAGAGCTTCCAAAATCAGTCTGCTTTGTAGGTGTGAACATTGCTCTGGCCCAGAATGGACCAGAGAGTGGGCTGTATTACTGCTGATAGCCCTAGCTTATTTAAGTTTTGCTTGTCTGGAGGAAACAGCCACATGAGAGAGGTTTTTGACCTTGACAGTCAAAGCCTGAAAGCATGACAGGCTCTATGGTCAGTCCGGCAGGGCTTGTACTGCAGGTATCTAGCCTTTCAGGGATCTAGAACCTTTCAGTTCTGAGAAATGACTTCTGAGGACTGATCTGCATGTTTGGGGCAACAGGGCACCATTCAAGCTAATCGGAGAGACTTTTTGTCAGCTAAGCATCACAGATCCATACCCCTGGCTGTAGGGAACAGTGGTTTCTGCATGTCAGTGAAACCTTAAGAAAGTTATATCTCTTCCTGTAGGCACTGTTGAAGCCAATTTCAGAAGATATGGATGTTAACAGGCTAAAACCAAACCTACTGCATCTGATTCTTGTCCACCTCTGCAAATAGGGATGTGTGTAGTCTTTTGTCCCCAGGTCTGATGTTTGAATGTAGTCTACCATGAAAAAAGTAGAACATGAGGTAAATATAGAATTAAAAAATAGTTTATCTGTAAAATGCATTGCCAGCACTGAGAAACTGGGAGCTCAGAGGTTGTAAGGCAGTGGCAAGTACAGATCTTGAGAGCCTTCTGCTTAGTGGTATAATATGTGAAATTCCCAGGAAGCAGTTCCAAAGAACATTTCCAGACCCCAGAAAGCTCACCTCATCTGGAAAACTTAGTGTTTCTGTTGTATAGCACTCCCTCAGTACGTGATTGCGTGCATGTTTTAAAATATTTTTTCTCTTAAAAGGTTTCATCCCAATTCATGTATTTTAAAGACATTCTACTACTCCACAATCTCTTTTCAGCCCAGTCTCATTGTGAAATTAATACTTTCCTCATAATTTCTCTTTTCAGCAAAGACAAATTCATGGACAAAGAAAAGTGTAATAATAATGTGTGTGCAACTCACACTTATTATTGGCCAATTATATCAAGCATCTAATCAAGTAAACTTAAGGTTTAATAAGCTGACACCTAAGAACAGTCAGAGAAGGGCCAACAGTGTAAATACGCTGTATAAATGTAGGCTTCTGAGTTCACTTCAAATCAGAAATTCAGTTCTGGGATATTATCATGCTATTTTTATTATTCAAAATTTTAAGAAAACTTTCATGAAACTCATTTAAAAAAAAATAAAAAGGAAAAAAATACACAATACTGTAAAACAATTCTAATTATTTTACGTCATATATTTACATTTCACAATAGTTGAAACAATATTTTAAGCCCTTGTGTTTGTTCTAATGGCAATTGCAGAAAGGATAACCCAAGCTGACATTCCTCCAGGCATCTGACAAGCTGACATTAACAGTACTGTAAGCTGCAATATTACAACTGTCTTCATGAAGGCAAGGTGATACCTACAAAGCTGGCCCTGCTCTAGCTTTCAGTTCAGACATGCTCATCCTTCTATTCTAAACAAATATACTTATTAAATCTATTGCAAGAAAAGCATTACCTTTAATTGTTCACAGACAAAAACAAATGGTCCAGATGGATGTGAATTTAATGGCTGCGGAAACACCATGCCCTCATTAAAACTGCCCTGTTCAGCAGACCAACTTGTGTGTCATGACAGGAATGTTTACTTGGCTGTGCAATCTTTCAGTTTGGGCATCATCTTACTGCATTGGTATCAGTAACTTTTAGTTTAAAACTAGTGTAAGAATACTGCAGGTATCCAAGAAATCAAGTGTTACAAAAGCAGACAATCCAGAGTTCAGATTAAGCACAACAGAAAACACAACGCATTAACACAGAGAAGTATACAATAAGGACATCTAGAACTTAAATTTTCTTTTAATGTTTCTGTGTTATAACAACCATGCAAATATATTTAGTGCAGAAAAGTGTTTGTAGGTCTGGATTGGATGAAAATTATTTTAAGGGTATGTTAAAGTTTTTTTGGTTTCAAATTTATTGCTGCCTTTATATTTTTTTTTTACTTTGTTCCTCTGCAACATCTTTAAAAGAGTGGAATTGATGATAACTTTAATTAATTAAGTTCATGACATAGTTATAATTTAGGAAAATAATCTTCCCAGAGAAAAATAGGAATCAGAGTAGCTAGAGCTTCCATCTTTCATATGAAGTGCAAAATTAATGTTCTCACCAGCCATAGTAATCAAGGCTCTTGTGACACTTCTAAAAAGCATAGAGTTGTTAATTCCAGTGTCTTGGTTAAATTATATTTTGGGTAAATCAGTTTACTCTCCAATTCCAGTTAGACAATTACAGTCTTCATAACTTCTGCTACATTATCATAAATCATCACATTCCAAGTGGTTACACTTCAGTGGAAGGGATTCAATTTCCATGTGTTTAATCTGCAAATTGCTTTAGGATTTTCTGAAATAGTAGTAGTAAAAATCATGAAGTCAAGGAATAAAATTCCACCATGGGGTAAAATTTGTTCATTGAGCTAAAATAATTGATTTTTTTTAATATATATCAGGAAAGAATTTAACCAATGATGAGTGGAATATTTATGTCTCTAATATGTTTTAAATAAAAGATTTGGCTTCTTAATTCTGAGGCAAATATTATCCTTTCCCAAACTCTTTGCTTTCCTCCACTACAAATCATAAGGTATGAGGCTGTTTTGTGAAAAAATCCCTCAGTCTCTCCTGAATTAACTTCGACTACTCTGAAAAAAGAAAAAGAGGTGATGTGTATTTTATCACTTCGTGGAATGTCATGATGTGTCAAAGTAAAAATAATAGTAAAAAAAATTGGGACCTGTCAGCACATTCTTTGTTGATGTTTAATTTTTTTTTTTTTAACAATTTGGTCCAGTCCTAATTATCTTTGTGCTTGAGTAAAAACAATGGCAAAATCACGGATGTTCAGTGCAAGAATGAATTATATAAGGAGTTAAAATATAATTTTTTCCTTGTACAGCAAAAGGAAAAAGAAGCATTGAAGTATCATGAAGAACATTTCATATGAATGATTATATTTTCATTAATTGTGTTATAGTTGGACATTAAAGCTAAGAAAATAAAAAAGGAATTTTCTCCCTACACTACATCTGAATGTTACACACTTGTTTTTTTCTTAAGGAATTAAAATTTATTTCGCTTCCCCCCCAGTAGATACCCAGTAAATAATGATTTATATGTTAATCTGTCAAGGGAAATGAGATTATTTTTGTGTTTAACTAGACAACGAAGAGGTCTCATATACATAGTTTGATTCTAAAACTATCCATGTAACACTTTGGATTCGGTTTCTTTATTAGTTTTGCATTATTAATTATTTACGTATTTTTTAATCACAATATTATCAGAGTCAGAGCAAAAAAGCTCCCTACACCACAACAATCAGACAAAAAAGCCTAGAATTAAGTTTTGTCCCATATCCCTTTAAATGATTTAAAAACCTTTTGTGGTCCTTTGATTCAGAGATATTCCAGAGCTAAAGTTACAATTTGGAAAGATGTGATGCTTGGCTCTCTTTGTTGCCTTATAGGTGCCTGGATTTCCACACACACACCCCCCGCCCGCCCCATTTTTAGCTAATGAACTATTTACTAGCAATTCCATATTTGGGTGCTTCCCAAATTAATCCTGTGTAATGGAACATTTAATCTCTCGCAAATTCAAATTTTCAGGTGAAGGCACTTTGATAAAAACTTCCATATCCCCTCAGTTTTATTATTTTCCTTTTACAGCAAATAACTCCTACCTTGCTGTTGCAAATTGATAGCTATCAAACCATTTTATGCTTCACACATAGGCTGTAAGGAATCTGAAAGATGATCCCAAACACCTGTATCAGTTAGAATGCCACTAAAATTCATTAACAAGAATGTGTTTTTGGCGAGGGCATATATATTACAGCAGTGCTTAATCACAGGCTTTAACAGATGCCTCAGAATGTTGAAATCTGCAGCTTTTCCTTTTTAATGACTTGGCTTTTTCCTTGATCTTCTGAGATCTCTTCAGCAGACTAAATAAGGGAAGGGACTAGACATCATCATCCCTATGGCTGCATCTGAAGATCTTCCTGAAATATGAACATAAGTTTTCTGCTCTTTCCTCCCTGCTGTGTTGATTACTATTACTGTCTTTTTCCTCTCACCTGCCTTCAACATTTTTCATTTTACTTTCCATCTATTAAAAGCCCGACTTAGCAAAGCAGCTGGTGGAACATAGCTGGAGCCAATTTGGCACACTAAAAGCAGTACTATGTTCAGTGTTCTTTCTAACAACTTAACTGCAGGAAAGTGAGAAAGTGACTGGGTTTTTTTCTTTATTTTTTTTCTTTTCTTTTTTTCTTTGCCCATGTACGTATAGCAGGTGACTATCAATACTTTGTTTGTTGCATCCCAAAAGAAACTGTCTAAACCAGATCTAAAAACTCAGAG
>KL278107.1:44207-54860 GCA_000699545.1 Podiceps cristatus | reverse complement strand
CCCTTCATAGATAGACTTTATAATTAACAAAATTATAAGGCAGTTCTTTAAAACAATGTATTGTCAGCTTTTCAATTTAATTTATTTTCTATATGGATATTTTCTGTTGTCTCTTATTACACTGTATGTGTAATTAACGTTAAGAGTAAATTCTTTCTGGATAATGTGCAACTTGTATAAGAATACCTTGTAGCAGAAACCCAGCTGAAACTACTGTCAATAACAGGGGGAGGGAAAACAGCTCAAATATTTTAAAAATCTGCCTAATTTATCCAAGCAGAACCCTAACATTCTAACAGTTTTTATTCTCTACCAGCAAGGATTTTTTTTCTCTTTTTCGTATCCCTCATAATAAGTACAGCAGCTTTCACATAATTGGAATATTCCAGTAACCTCATCCAGCATATGATATCAATCACTTCTTTACCAGAAGGTGGTGGCTCTGGATACAGGACTCAAGTGAAAACAAACAGCAACAACCAATCTATCATCCTGGGAAACAAAGTTGAAACTCATTGATTAAAAGTACAGGTCTCATTCTTGTAGATCTGTGCTCTATGCAAGGTAAACAAACAAACAAACAAGCGCTATTAATTTCAGATAAACCTCAAGAAATTAATTTTTAATAATTCAAATATTAAGTGAAATCTTAAAAAAATACTTAAGCAATTACATTTAGGATACATCCTTACATTCACATTGCATTATAAACTATATCTTATCAGGAAGACTTAGAATTCTTTTTTTCCCAGAAAGATGCAAATCTTACCCAATAGAATGTTTTTAAAGGCCTTAAAATAAGATTCATTCATTCATTTCTGTACAAATAACTAGATTCTGTCCTTCAGAACAGCTACTAACCTAAATGAAATGCAAGAACACAAACTGATTTAGAAGTGTACTCATGTAAGCTATCTACCTATCTATAGCATCAGTTTGAATATCAAGAAAAGACAAGACCTAGTCTCTGAAAGACAAAACCGCTGATCTGAAGAGATCATACCTCTTGTCTTTGCATGGCTTGTTCCTAGCTCATTGGTATAATGATAAGGTTCTTTGGCCCTTGAAATGCTGAATTCTGCCATTATATGCTTAGAAAGGGTGGAGTAGGGTGAAACATGCACATTTTTATGAAGGATTTGGGGAAAGAAATATTTTTGATTGTATTTTTTCTGCAGTGCTTGTACAACAGGATTCTGACATTTGACCGCAGTTTCCAGAGAAACATACCTTATAAAGTTACAACAATAATAATTAGGAAAAGTGGCAGCAGATACTTTGTTTTTTTCCAGCCTATACTCAGGAAAAAGCTCTTTATCCTGTCATTCATCTATGCACAAAAGACGGGTGTTCATCAGCATTGACTCTTGGTGATATAGCAGGTGGAGTAGACATCCATGCCTTGGATAAAGCAGTTGCTATTACCAGCCTTGGACTTCATCTTTTTTGCCAACACTTTTTCTTATTTTTAAAGTTTATTTTGCTTGGATTTTTTTTTCCCTGTGTTAATAGGTAGTAAAATAGCTATTTATACCTGCTGATTACCCATTGAACTCACTGTTCATGCTAACTTATTACAACAGAATTTTTTTAAAGCCATGCCTTGAAGATGACATCAAGTAGAAACCTAAGCAGTAAGTTTCTCTGTTGGAGGTTTTATTGTCAACTAAGAGAGATTAAACCCAGATGCTCTGTGTTCCTTTTCATTCTTCATCCTGGTCGAGTCTTTGCTGAAGGCAGAGATAATATTTCTGTGTGTGTGAGTCAGTAAGCCTTGCATAATAATTTGAGTTTTTATGGTTAAGGTCATTCTTTATCTTTACTTAAAAACCAAATTAAACCAAACCAAACCAAGCAGAAAAGCACACACCCACTCCCACCCCGAAAACCCCAAATTATATCTTCAAGCCTTAGAATTAAAATTTAGTAATTTCTATGAACTATTCCTACATCTTAAGTTTCCCACTAAGCAAGTCTTTGCTATTCAGTACCCACAGTGAATAAGGAAGGGTGTTCATGAAAATCTTGATTGATGGAGGAAGGTAAGACAAACTTTCATTGCATTTGACAACTCTTCATTGCACCAGATCCATTTCAGCAGCGTTTTATTTGTGGATGATGGGGATTAATCTAAAACCAAGATATAGCCAAAAAAGGTATAGACCACAGAATAAAAGCAAGATGACTGATCAGATAATGCCTAGAGATCCATCTACATGGATTACAATTGACTTTTTTTTTTTTTTTTTAATGTGAAACTTTCTTTTCATCAGGGAGGTAGAAGAAAAAATGGCTCTCACAGAAGAGAAATTGAAGAGTCAGTGCAGAGAATAAGATAAAAGGAAGCTGTGAGTATGTGTGTTGAGCAGGAAACAAAAAGCTCTAACACAGGCATATAACCTATACAGAATTAGCTGAGCTAACAGTCAAAGTTATATGTAAGACAGAGGGCAGAATTGAAATTAGAGGGCAAAAATATTTCTTAGATGATCAAAAGATGTATTTTTACACAGGGAGTGATTAAAATGAGGAAACCAGAGAGGATAAGAATAGAGGTGATAATTAGAACAGGCTGTTCAGTTTTCCATTAACTCACATACTAGAGCTGTCTTGATTTGCAAATTTATGAATTTCTAGACTTTTAACCCAGATTCTTCATAGCCAATCTGCTCACATTTCATCTAGAAGCCATAAGTAGACTCCACAGGTAGAAATGCTTTGTGACTGCTATATGATATTGCTTTTACATGTCTGAAAAGAATCCAGTTTTTCATCATTTTTGGTTCATGACATCACCGAGTTATACATACAACAAAAAGGTGCATTTATATAAATAATGAAATTTTTTCCTGCTGACTATAAAATTAATATTCATTTATAGTAGCTGAAGAAGCTATGTTTCCCTGCTGAAAACAAATAAAGAATTTTGTGAAGAAATTGTTCTCACTTGTTTTGGTATCACAAAATCATGTGGCTCTATATAATACTTCTATGGGGGACTGAGGGGTGGTGGTATTTTAGCAGGACTAGTTAGTCTAGATTAAGAGTTGTGGAAGGAATGAGACATATTCATATTGATGTACTATGTGCTAAATAAGTTAGATTAATAGTTTCAGGGCGTCGGAGAGGAAGAAAAGGAAACAGACTTAAATATTTTACTATTAATCCTGTAAAGATATTGTAATTTATTTCAACATTCATCCTTTTCTAAAGCTGTTAAAAACCTCAAGTGACTGACTAGAGTATCAATCAATCTTCAATCAATCATTGTACTGTCCTGGTTTCGGCCAGGATGGAGCTAATTTTCTTCCCTGTAGCTACTGTGTTTTGGATTTAGTATGGGATTTGGTATGTGAAGAATGTTGATAGTACACTGATGTTATTAGTTGCTGCTAAGAGATCAAGGACATTTTCCAGCTTCCCAGGATTTGCAAACGTGCAGGTGCAAAAACCTGGGAGGGGTAGAGCCAGTATAGTTGACCCAAACTGGCCAAAGAAAGTATCCCATCCCATAGACATCATGCGCAGTATGTAGTGGGGGATGGAGGGATGGCTGGTGAAAGTTTTTATCTCAGCCCATGAGTTTTCCTTTCTTTCTGATTCTCCCCCCCACGCCACAGGGGAAGGTGGGAAGTAAGCAAGCGGCTGCAAAGTATTTGGCTAACAGCTGCGGTTAAACCAAGACAGTACTAAAAAAATATAAATTTGAGAAGGTGAAAAAGAAGCAAAGAAATAAACCCCATTCAGTATTTCTTTTTAATTTTGGCTCTTCTAGTTAGCAAACAAATTAATACAGTTGTGAATGTGTGGACTGTTAAGCAGGTTAGGAAAGGATTTTAGGTTGCACTCTCCAGGTTCCCTGTCCATGCTAGAAAGAGAGCTGCAAGTATACCCTCACCAGTGCCAGGGAGGTCACACCAGGTCCTTCCTGACAGTAGGAACAAGTCAGAGAAAAGCAGAAAAAATGTCAAAATTATGGTGGTCAAGCACAGAACTACTTGTACCCCTGAACCACACTGATTACATCATTTCATTCACTTTATGCTTCCTTTTCTCCTGCTTTCCCCTCCCAGGTTGTTCTCCAGGTATGACCCTTTGCCCCTCATAAATAAAAAAACCTGTTCCTTGTTTTTCTTAATACATTTGCCCCAGTCTGCTGTCATGATACCCCACTTTTGGTATTTAGGATAGGATTACCATGGTAATCTCTCTTCAATCCACAAAGTCACTATTCTATTTTTGTTATCTACAAGGTATTTTTCACACCATTGTCTTGCTAGTGTAGCCATAAATCAGGGTTAACCATCTGCTTAGACTTTATTTTCTCTTTGATTTAAGGAACATTCAGCCGTTTCTCATGTTGCTGTCTTATTAATGTAACTATATGGCCAGAGCAAGTCATTTGTCTGCAAAGCTCAGCAACATCAGCTTCCATTTCCAAACATATACCTTACCTCTCCAAACAGAAAAAGACCTTCTGTATTGATCCTTTCCAAGGTGTGGGTTTCAAAGTAATTTCGCTAATTTAAAAGGTGAGCACAAACTTGATCAGTTGATCTACTATAATGAATGTGCAGATGCCTGGAGCATAACCTGAACCCACTTAGTTCGCAGAACCAGTGTTTCTGTATGCATGTGTGTGTGCATGCGAGCCTCATCCTACTCATTCTTCCATCATGCTTGTAGGACTGATTCCTAGGTTTAAAGTATTCAAAACCTAAACAATATTTAAAGAACTTGTGAAGATAATTCTAGAAGCTGTTACTGACAGGAGACATCCTCCTAAACCTTCTAACAAGTAGCCAGTAGAAAACCATAGGTAAAAGGAACTGAATTTTTCTCCACAGGCACAACACTATTCAAACTCTATCTAAATGAAAAACAGCCTCAAGATTATATAAAGTTCTTCCTTGGAGAAAATTTGGGTTTTAACTAGATTTAGTTCAATCAGATAAACATAGTCAATTATAATACAGAATACTTTCACAAGGAAGAAATAAAGCATACTGAAGGCTTCTAAACTGTTTTTTGGGGAGAGGGTGTTTTGTTGGTTGTTTTTTTACAAAATGTCTCTTTTCCTTCTAAATGTTTTACTTTTACTTTGTTACACTATGTAGTGTTAATATGAACAAAATACATTTTTTGTTTCTTCCCTCATTTTTTCACCTTCCTTCCATTTACTTTTTTATATTTAATATTTTTTTCCTTTTCTCTTTTTTCTAATTTATTCTTTTGTGTAGTGGGTTTTTTTTTTCATTTAATTTCACATTTCTAGCAGCATAGATTGTTTTATTTAATCTTGTTAAAGAAATAGTAAGAATTTATCATTCTATTTTCTGTCATTGGCAACAAATAAATAGATTTTTTAACAAAACAACAATGAATTCTAAATTTATTCCATTTTCTTTCTATTGCTAATGTATTACCCAAGAAGCCAACAATAATATTTATGGAAAATAAAGAGATATTTACTTACTTGAGGGGGCTTCTCTGTAAATGGAATATAAGCACATAAATAAGGAATTAAGGAACATTGTGCATAATGACTTCAGAAAACATGTTCCTATGCGTATTCCATGATCTAACTTATGTATTAAATATGTTGGAATCAAGCAGCATGGAATTAACAAAAGGGAAGGGAAATGAGAGATTGCATAAACTTGTAATAAACACACACTGATCAAGATCTTCTAAAGTCATTCTTATTTTTCAATGTAATGCAATAACTCCCAAAAGCACATTTTCCTGAAGACCAAAAATCCACAGTGCTGGAAACAAAACCTGCACAGTCTCTCTCACGGCTTTATAAAGGTACATTGTAACCTATTGTGAAAGAATGAAAAAGTAGTTTGCAATTAAAATCTGGTATGTTCCAGTACGCACCTAATAGGGCAATCAGTAAATTAGAAGGGAATGTAATAAAAAAAAAAAAAAAAGAAACAAAGAAAGAAAAGAAATAAAAGGTTACTTAATGTTTGAACTGCTTCTAGGAAAACCTTTTCAAGCTCTTTAGCCTTAGAAAACTGTCTTCTTCCTAGTGAAAAAAACAAACAAACAAACAAACAAACAAACAAAGAACAGAAAATATTTCAATTATCCTAGAAACATTTGATTTTTCTTCCCAGATGTTTTAAGATCAGCAAAACCTACACTTAGGAGATCATTCACCACAGTCCAGAGATGGAAATATCTATCTATCTATCTATCTATCTATCTATCTATCTTCTCAGGCTTAATTTTTCAGAAATAAACTTCCTTGTGAGTTCATCTTTGTTCCCAAAGGAAAACTGTTTACCCTTCAATGTAATTTTCTAGGGTTTTACACTGTATTCAGAACATAAAACTGCAAATAAATTCCAATACTGGATTGTGTTAAAAATGTCCCTACACAAGAAGCAGCCTTGTAACAGATGCGAGTTCCCTGACCGCATGTGTCTGACACCTACAGAGAGAGATGAGGATGCCAGTTCCTCCTCGGCTCTAACTACTGGACTTCCCGTTTGCCTGCACTGGAGGACAAAAGTTGTGCACTCTGCTTGCCTTCTTTTACAAGACAAGCCCCAGAAAACAGCTTTTCTCTTCTTTTATCACAGTGAGCTGCCAGACTCCAGTCACTACAGGAGCTATGCCATCCACCTGTTTAATTCAGGAATCATGCAGTTACTGCATCCCAGGTCAAGGAACTGATAAACAGTTCAGACCATACATTATCTTCAGCTGACAAAATCTTTTGCCCTTTGTGCCCATAGAGAAGAGCGCTGCAGTAACTACATTAGACACCATGCATGAGACTTTACTTTATCTAGCTTTAACTGTCTAAAATCAGGTGACTAATCCATATCACCATCTAGTATCCCTCTAGGCATTAGGGAAAGTGATTCACCCTATCCAACAATACATGTCTGAGATAGTAAGGATGAATTGTCAGCAGGAGTGCCTTTCCCTCTCCACTGACAGTCATGGAAGCTTGCCTGCCTTAAAATAGGTACCTAATTTTAGATGAAGCTAATAAAGCAAGATAAATCTACTCCCACAGCAGAAAATATCAGCATAGCCCTACAAATATAAATAATATTTCCTAAAATTTTCAGACTCTTGATTTCAGACTAATTTATTACATATTATGTTTATTTTCTGTTCATTTTTTAACAGGTCATCTGTAGTATCCTCAAGTCACACTGGTCGAAGTCAGTGCAGTCATTTATACACAGCTGGTGTTATTGGGCTAGCAAACCTACGGATTCTAGCATTGGGTCAAGGACTTTCTTGAGGCCAAAGAAGCTGAAGTTTACAGAACTGTGAAAGCAGAAACTTAGAATAAAACCACCAAACTCACCTCCCTTAGAAATCCGACTTTAAAATGTGAAAGGTTGGAACATAATTGTACCGCTGCTGCTGAGACTAATCTCCTGTTTGCATACTTGATTATTTCAATTATAACAGGTACCCATTCAATTATTGAAAAAGTTATCTCAATATGAAGCTGGATCAATAAAAAATAAACCGCACAAAGAGTAAAGTTAAAACACTTGAAGACGTTGAAGCCTTCAGCCTAAATTATTCTTCATATGCCTGGAATTCAAAAAGGTAACTCTGTAGAATATGCAAAAAAAATTAAAAATAATAACTTGTGGCAGACAAGCAGAATATAAGAAAAGCATTGTAAAAGAGCGACAAATATCAAAAGATGGCATATCCACTGACAAGGCTGAATCAGAACGTGTCAAGTGAGTATATTGCCAGAATATTAACTGATTAATAGTGGTGTTAAAAACTTAAAAGAGTGACTGAAAGAAATAGGTTACTGACAGACCTGAAGGCTAATCTTTCTACTGAAGTAAACCCTAGGACAATTTCTGTTTCTCAGTGTATAAAAACCAAATATACCATATAAGTCCTCCAATTTAGCAGTGTATTTCTGACATTCGTCCTCCAATTTAGCAGTGTATTTCTGACATTCTGAGCTAAAAAATTGACTTCATGTCTAGATGGCTGTCTTTCAGAACGGTCAAAAATATCAGTTAAAATTTAATTTAACAGATTGCCATGCAAATAACTTTACATAACCCAGGTTTTCCATAATACAAAATTTTAGAATGTTGGTCACTCAGCTCATAGTGGATGAATTCCCTATAGTTTCAGAGAAAAAACATGCACAGCGATATTTTGATGTATTTTAGCCTCTGATTTTCCTGCTTTTAAGTTTTTACTATTCATATTTTCCCACATCTCTTGTCCTTAGATTTGCTATGTCCTTACCACAAAGCCAGATGCAGATTTATTAAAATTATTATTAAAATAATCTTTGTTTAGTCTTCTAGATAGAAAAGAATAGATGTGAATGTGACAAATATGTGTTATCTTCTTAGCTAACTACTGGATGCCATACAGATTCTGTAGTAATTGATGTGAAATAATAACTTAGCCAAAACAGAATATCTATTCAGACTGCTACAGATTCAGATCAATTACAATGCTTAGTTCTTGTATTAAGTAATAACAACCATTCTTCTTTTTGTCATTTTATCTTATTCAGAAACAAAGTATCTAAATTTTCTTGAAACTTTGGCAGTATTTGCATGTATGTACAGTAATGTTGTACTTACTTCTTGGAACTAGTAGAAGTGTGGGACAATGATGACAGTAATGTGGAAAACAAGTGAACAGTAAGCTAACAATATTTTTGATGCAATCTATGGCCTCCAGTGTAATTTTAATTGAGGCCAAGCTCACCTTTTCCCCAAAATTCATGATTTTGGAAATAGTTCTGAAGAATTAGAAAAGTTCCCAGAAAACAGAACGCAGAATCAGTCTAGGACTGTAAAACTCTGCTGGGATACATTGCCTCTGGTCACTCTAACTGGTTTATTTTTTAAGTAAGTGCATTCAGCATCACTTTACAGCCCACATACCCTGCAGCCTACTGACTGTGGAAATCAGATGCACAACACAGTCTTTTTTTGACATGAGCTGAAATACAGCAAAATGTATACTGGATATCATGTAGTTATGCAATGCTGCAATTAAATGTAGGCACTAGGAGTGCAGTTTAAAAAGGCAAACGTGCCTCAGTAGAGGCCATGAGTCTGAAACCCTTCCAAACAGGGATTGGAATCATACCAGCTGGTAACTAATCTGATTTTATTTAGGTCCTCCAAAACAGGTATTGAACTCTTCAGGGCTCATACTTCACACTCCATTTGTACACATAAGGATATGTGTCCTGTTCTAGAGTCCTAAAACCAGGAACCAGTGGCTAAAAAAATCTATCTGTGATGGACCCAAAGGCACCCAGAGGGTATCTAGCGGTTCTGAGTTTTATTTTGCCAAACAGCATCGAAAATGCACCTAGTGTAAGCCACAAGCAAAGACTGACTGTGGAGCTAATGTTGCCTCAGTAAACCCAAGCCCACAAAAATAGACTTTATATAAATATAGCTGTAAAAAACTCAGATAAGGCATATGAAATGTAAAACCACGGAGAGGGTTGGGGAGAGCAGAAATAGCTACTGTGGGCTGGAGACAAATTACGGTAAAAGAATAGGATTATATAGCTTTGTAAAATTGGGGGAAAAGGGTGCCTTGAAGTCATCTTGACTTCTGTTTACATCCACAGGTTTGAAGATCGATGCTAGGTGCTTCAGTGCTTTATTAGATTTTGAAAGATCTTTTCAAAGTAATATATGTTCACCTCTAAGAAGCTAAAATTACACCTGGTTCTGTGTTATCACTTTGTTTAACTAGTATCTGCTTCTACGGATATTTTATCTAATGTATGCAAATACGCTTCCACCATTCTTCTTTTATTTATGTAGTTGAAACAGTTTTTGTTTGTAGGTCTGAAAACTTTTCAACAATGTGTTTTAAGTGGTTTAGTCAATATTAGCTGCTCTTGCATATTACCCTCATTTCATGTTGACTTTAAATGACTTCGTAATTACTAAAGCAATAACTGTGTCTAGCAAGAGAAGACAATGTTCCCTAAAGGAAATTATTTTTATCTCTAAATCCTTTTATATATAACTGGAAAAAAATTATGTTGTTTTTGTAACTATACAAATATATGCAGCATGTAATGACAAGCAAGTAAGGACAAGCCCTCTGCTGAAACTTTGTGTTCATGTAATTCCAGGCTTCAGATGTTCAGAACATTCCTGGAAATTTCAGACTTAAAGTTTCCTGAATGCTTTTTAAATTTCTCATTACATCTGTGGACAAAGAATACAACCTCTGTATACTCCATTGTACCAGAAAAAAATAGGTCTTACAACTGAAGTAGAAAGATAAGAAGTGTCAGAAGAGTGTTAGAAGAGTGTTTAACATGTTGTCACGGTGTAGCCCTGGTAGGCAGCTCAGCTACTCACTCATCTGGCACCCCCATTCCACTCCCCCACCCCCCCATGAGATGGGGGAGAGAATCAAAAGGGTAAAAGTGAGAAAACTCATGGGTTGAGACAAAGACAGTTCAATAGGTAAACAAAAAGGGGTGTGCGCAAACAAAGCAAAACAAGGACTTCATTCACTGCCAGTTCCCTGCTAGCATAGGACAAAATGAGTCTTTAAATCTGATGCATCTTCAGTGCTAAATCATCACTTCTGATTTTTGAAGTGTTCATTGTTCTGTCCTCTGCAGAATGAAATCTCAACTTTATT
>KL278107.1:6537-43780 GCA_000699545.1 Podiceps cristatus | reverse complement strand
CCCCCCCTTAAGAAAAAAAATAAAGCATTCAAAAGGGCAAGGTTTCTTTTGCATCCATTGTGGATAGAATAGATATATAAATATATGGTACTCAAGGACTTAAATATATACAAAAGCTAAAAAGCAGATTGATATTTTTAAGCTTCACACTGAAGGCAGAAATGTAAGCTTGATTAGTACATTCTGTTGAAATTACATTTTTTTTCAAATAGTTTATTATTTAAGATTGATTTCAGCAACATCCTATTGCAGGAAGGACTACAGATTAAAAATTTCAACACTTCACATGCAGTTCAGCAAGGCTGACCACCTTTCTCTTCTAAAGTTTGTTAAGGAAGTTTGGCTGTTTCTTAAAGAATTCTCAACATATGCAAAATATTGATTTTTGAATACTTTGCAGATTAAGTACTCACCTGAGTGTTTCTAGAATAGTACATTTTGAAGAACAGTTTTGGAATACATTTAATTTCCTTTCCCCTACTTTATAAAGATAGTATTTCAAACTGTATAAATTAAGGTGAGTGAAAGTAAATAGTCAATTTGCTGTAGTTCTTGGTCCTAATGTGTTCCATCCTTCATGTGGTAAATCTTAATTATTTAGAAAAAAATATCCAGTTTCTGTCTTTCTTTCGTTTCAGTTCAGATCTTCACATCTGACATTTCCAATGATCAGGTAAACAGAGTGTACTTTACTCAAACATTTTCAGAACCTAAGATAACTGAAGTTTTGCATATCATGAATAATAAAAAGTGATTCTAGTAGTCATGGTACAATAGTCAAGCAAAACAGAACTGACTCCCAGACCCTAATTTTTCCCTTGTGAGGAGAAAATGGAATCTCTCAGGTAATGATATTTAGAAATCTGCATAATCCACCTTCCTTTAATATCTTCTATTTCCTTCCTTCCATTGTAGTTCTCAAATGGTCTTTAGGAAGCAGCAGCCATGATATTAAAAAACTTAGATATAATTTCCTATCGGTTTGTCTACTGTTCATTGTTTTTGGCAAATTTAAATCTCAGAGCTGCTCTGTCTGATGTTTTATTGCCCATCTAAAGTTCAGTAATAGAAGTATGAAGACAAAAAGTTGCTGAAAACTTTTCCAAATTACATAGATTACAATGAATTTTTATCTTTGAGTCCCTCTGATACATTCTGTAGTCTTGCACGAAGTCTACGTTGAGGTATCATAGCAGATAGACTCGCCCCATAAGGGCCAGAGCTTTTCAGGGCAGCAGCGGATGGCTCCTCGGCCCCCATGCCCTGCCCTGGCTGCTGTCACCTGCACACCTCAGGGCAGGTATCCACCACCCCCTCTCCCTGGCCACTCACCCCTCTCTGTGGAAGAGCCGGAAAGATGAGACCCCTCGGTGGGCAGCAGGGCCCTTAACCCCTTCCTTGCCTTGACTGAGAGAAGCTTCTGGAACACCAACCGTAAATGTCCACAGCCCAAATCCGACCGGGCTATAAAAGGAGACCCAACGGAAGCCCCCTCTGATTGGTTTTCCTTGGAGCGGCGGGTCTGTGATCAGAAACTCTCCCCTTGGGCTGAGACGTCACCTAGGGAAACTTCCGTGGGACCAAGTGTCCTGCCCTCTTTTGTTGAGTGATTTCTTCTGGATATCCTTGAGCGAACGCTTGCCCCTTTGGGTGAGCGATCTTATTTTTCTGGGTACCCTTGTGTGAGAGTGTTCCCCTTTGTGAGCAAGTGTGTCTACACCCTGGATCATCAGTCTTGTGTTTTAGCTGCATAGTGATCAACATCCCTGACTGCTATATCAAACCTATAATTTGTTAAATGTTCTCGGAGTGTCATTTGGTTACCTCATCATTTTGTTAGTTTGTGTTGTTTGGTTCCAGTTGTGAATTAAAGTTTGTTTGAGTTTATTATCCGTGTGGAGTCATTTGGGTGTATTAACATTTGGGAATTAACATGATTCAACTATTTTATAATCTATACTTTAAATTTCTGATAGTATCTGAAAAAGGTAGGTTCGATGTTGAATAAATGCTCATTAGCATATTGCCTGAAGTATTACTGTGCTGCAGATGTCAAATTGTCAGTGACATTAGTCAAAAGTGCATGACATGAAACCATGCTGTAAAGAAGTTAGTGTTTAACTCAATATAACTTCATTTATGAATATTACTTAAGGAAGGAAAGTGCAATAGGAGAGGAATCATTATATATATATGAATATTTTTTCTGTAGAATAATTTGTATTCACTCATGTAAAATCTGTGCATGACAGAGTTATGTTATCACAGCAGATGATAGAAAAATGGCTGTCCTCTTGAACTTATTATGTCAATGAATTCTTGATGAAAGTTTCTAATTTCACAGGAGAGCATGAGGGAATCATCATGCAGAAACATTTTGGCAGTGATAGGTTAATGGTTAGACTCAATGACCTTAAAGATGTCTTCAACCTAAATGGTTCTATGAAAGTTTCAGATCAGAAAGAAGATCAATTGAAAGCAGATTCATTCTTTACGTTACATTTGTAGCCAGTTCTACAGTTGTTGACTGACAGCTCCCACCATGTTACTTGGTCACAGAATAAATCAAGCACCAAGACTGAAGACTATCTTTTGCTGCCATGTAGGAACAAAGTCTTTCTGTTTGATATTTACTGTTATCACATGAGAAAAAGAGAACTTACTACAAAGTTTGAGGAAAGACAAAGTATACAATGCCAGTATTTAAAATTCTTTGGCATGAGAGAATCCAATGCGCAAATGTAAATAAAATGTCACCTTTTGCAGCTAACAGACCCATTGAGGACATGCTATTGTTTAAAAAAAAAAAAAAAAAAAAAAAAAATCAGAACACTTTTGGAAGGTATGAAATAATTTTTGTTACTCTTTTGGGGAAATAATTTTTTTTGCTATTAAGCAAAGTCATTATTTTATGTATGTCTGAATAAGCCTATGAAGAAAACAGTTTAGAGCTGACAAAGCCATCTCTTCCCTGTTAACCGGGAGAGATAACAGCTTTTAGCTTGCCCATCAGCCTAGACAAGTCCCTCCCCAAATATCCAGAATTAATGTATAAGCATACCTTTCTTGTCTATAGTACCAAATATGTTTGACTCCATATATATCCAAGGCCATTATAGTCTATTCACCCTTTGTTTTAAAGAACATGTCTGGAAAGCTGCACTGCCAGCTCTGAAGTCTGATTAAATGAGAATCCCCAACCAGTACTTGCAGTGACATTTGAATCCAGCTTTATATTGTGTGTGGACCAAGTCCAGGCAGACATTATGAACAGGAGAATCATACTGAGAGACTAATGTTAAAAAGCTCACAAGTGCAAAGCTAGCTTCATTATAAAGAGTGAGACCATTCATTTGGCTAACTGTTTCCAATCACTAATCATGTTAATTAGGAGAATGAGGCATGAAACAGCAATAGGCTAGAGATCTTGCCAATGCATTTTGTTTCTGTGCATGGGTATATGTGAGGCTGGGTAGAAGCCTTTTTAAGAGTATTATCAGACCATTTTATTGTACTTCCTCCTGGCTGAAAAGGGAGTCCTGGCTTGGAAAGACAAGACATGCACTTTTTCTGCTACTCTCTAGCATCTTTCATTTTGGTTCCTAAAGAGTATCTTAAATTATATTTGATTAAATACACAATCTTAAATCCATTTACCCTCTAAGAACTGTCTTACTATCAGACTATGGTGTGAATTGAGTTGTGGTCTTTGTACAGTTGTTAATATACTGTATAGACAGCAATAATGTAGCAATGAACAAAGGAAAGAATAACCCATAGGGAAGAATTTTGGTCTATTGCTATTGTGTAGTTGTAGACATCTCTTCAGATTTTAATGACAAGGCAGGTCCTAACCTGCAACTCTTTGTGTAGCAACAGTTTGCAGGACCCTAGAGTCCACCCCGTGGACTCTAAAGAGTCTTAGTCACGCACTCAGTTTCTAAATTTGACTTTTGGGAGTGAAGTGTTGCACAAAAATTCTGTTCTGCAATACTGTCTCTTAAAACTCTATTTGAATTTACCATGAAGTTTTCTGATCCTCAGCACAAGCAAGGACAGCATCCCAGTTCTCATGTCTGCTGCTTAGCTGTAACATAAATAAAAATAGAAAGGCACAGGGAAAGCTCCTAAATCTACTATCACTTTTCCCTACTTTGAGTGAACCACATGGGAACACATTCCTTTGATTTTTAGGTGACAGGTAGTAACAACTCATGCTAGTATTTTGGTGTACTCATTTAACTGTTGTCTGATATAATCTGTGAAAAGTAGCCGTGAAGGAAACTGGATCAAACTAGCATCACATGGTTCTCTCATAGTTCCCTAGAGTAGGCTCCAGTCTTCTAGACCAGAAGTTCTCAAGCAGAAAGTATTTTCTTGCTGCAAAGGCAAGCTAGCAGAAAAACAGGCCACCAGACAGACCTTTTAGTTCATCTATTACTACCCCTCTGCACTACAATGAAGCATTTAGGTGACAAAAAGAAGCTTGAACTGAAAAGACACTCTGATATATTTGTTAATACATTCACAGTTGATCACTCTTTGTAAGACAGGTAAGTCTGACAGAACTGTAAAGGTATACATCCAAAGCATTGTCTGGGGATTTGACTTTTATTCCGTGGCTTTGGTGACAAAGGTGAGCAAAAGTCCATTTAAAGACAACATTCTGGGTTCACTACAATAAAAAATAAAATAAAAAAATTATGATGATTTCCACACTTTGCCAGATCATAGCATTCACATTTTTAAGGGCTAGCAATTTCTGGCACTTGCTGTCAGTACTGTGATGTAGCAGCTGTTTTCTGTTGATGAGACTGTGAGTCACAAGAATTAAGATCTATTCTTAACTGCTATTGTAAAGTATCTTATTAAAAACACAATGAACTGTTAATTCCTTGAAACTGGAGTCAGGTCTTTATGTAAAAAGCTGCTTGGCTAGTTTCAGTATTACTGTGCTCCTTAGTAAGATGGGGAAGTTGAAGGAGATGTTTATGAAGTTCTTTGAGCCACAGTGTTCAAAAGTTCTATGCATTTAATTCGTATTACAATCTCCATTTAAAACTAATAGTATTTAGTATCAGTAATTTTTGAGGTAGGAAGAAAATGGATAGCATTTCTTTGGAACTGGGAAATGATTTTATGTATATCAGAAAACTATTTAGAAGGAAAATTGAAGGAAATTTGGAATATTTCATACTTGAATACTTGCCAATGTGTTGCTAGGTAGAGCTGCTGCAAATGTTATCCAGGTCAGCAGCAACCAAACTTTTCAAAATTATCATTTTTCATATGGACAATATTACATTCCTTTACCACCTGTTTTTTAACTGAAGACATGCCAGAAGCAATGCGATTACAGTCTAGGCCACTCATCACAGCTTTGTTTAGAGGCCTGTACTAAATCAGCCTTGTGCCAATGTAGTGTCTGAAACAGTAGAGCCATGTAAGACAGAGATTCAGATAGACTTTCTAATAAAATATGTGTTCACAGAATTTGCAGTCATAGTGGCTGGGAGAATTCATATGCAAAGTATATCAATGTCAGCATTATCTTCCTAGGAAACCACATGATAGTGCTTCAAAATATGTTCTATTGGAAAATAATATCCTTGAATGTTGTTAATATGCAGGTGACAGAAGAGAAAAAAGTGAAAATTACACACACAGCAGATTACAAACACTGGAAAAATATATTTATAAATTCTTGAATTGAGAAATAGCACAGAAACCATAACCACAAAAATTAATATGACTAGAAAGTGTGCAAAAACTATAATTACACATGAATTGCTTGGTATTTTTAAAACTAAATCAAACCAGAAGTTGTTTCTGTAATAATTTCTTATCTTTAAATTGGGATAGCCATTAAAACAGCTGAAGGGAATTTAACAATTTACTGTAGTAGTATTTCTTTCAAATATTGCCAAAAGTTGCTTTCAGACATGCTGTTAGAAACAAAAAAAAAAAAAAAAAAAAAGTAAATTTAAGCTCTTTATTTTTAGTCTTTTTCATTTACATTTTTTAAATGTAATTTTTTTAATACTTTAAAAAAATGTTGGCAATGTTCATAGGTAAAATCTTGGACACTTCATGACAGAGACTGAAGCTTCATTCTAGGATTTTGCTGCTTTAGCTTCACAGTTAAGTAAAACCAAACGGTTACTATCACCTACCCCTTCCCAGTCAAAAAGCACACCCAGTGGCTTTTGAATGCTTCTGAATGTTTAACATTATTAATCAAGGAGATTACTGGAGTTAATAGTTGGGTTTTTGTTTGTTTGTTTGTTTTTTCCCCATTGAATTCGTAGGAAAATCTGACTTTTTGCCTCTTCACTGCATGTGAGGTTTCCAAGTGGTGAAGTTGGGGTGCCTGGTGGTCATTTTTTTTTTTCTGAAAGTTGACCTAGAGATGACCTATGGCTGACGCATGATCAGATCGTTGTGGGGACCTTGCAAGAAGAGGCAAGTTTATGCATGTTTCATTTTGAGGGAGTTGGGAAAGGCACCCCGACCTGCCTATGTAGTACTTGTGCTGTCTCTCTTCACTCCTGCAACAGCCTCCATGGTATCAGTTCCCCCATGAGTTTGCCAGCTGTGGTCACAGATCTTGGCCACAATGTCTGAGACATATTCAACTTCCAACCAAAATGAGCTTGGTCAATTTGCCACATTCACCCATTATGCCTATTCATGTAATATCTTCTTAAGGCTTCTGTCTTCTCTTGTGGTCTGTACTGAATGCCTCACTTGGACCTGTAGAGCATTAAGAAGCCTAAGAGTTTCATGCTTATTACAAAACTAAACCATATTTGGATATATCTTAGATGATGAATCTGGAAGTGCTCCTCAGGACCTAAACCCAGCTACGCAGCTCTGTCCTTCTCCTTATTTGGTATCAAGCAAAATCAAATGTCCCTCAGGGTTTTTTCTCTGCTCTGCTCTCCTTCCACCTCCTGCACACTGGGCACATGGACCAGAAATGAGCCGAGATGTTCTCCACCAAGTCCCAAATTTGGTTGTGATGTGAAGCCAACCTACTATTTGATGTAGACTGGATCCCTTAAAGCTCTATCCTCTACTCCTGAAGCCAGTAGATAAATTTAATTGCTTTCATTAGTATGCAATGAGAATCCCAGTGAGTTCTACACAGTAGCTATGGAAGTCTCCCTCTTTGCAACTGGAAATACTGTCAAGTATATACTTCTTAGTATATCTCAGAATAAAAGGTGTGAGTGTTCCTCATATTTTACCCCCACTATACTTTACTGCAATGTTTATACGACAGAGGGAGTTCAGACAGACCTAATTTACAAAGCTTGTATAATAAGTTATGCTGCTCTGTTTTAAACCCAAAGGAAGTAATGTTCCTGCTACTGCTAATCAAGACAAACTTGCTTCTACACAATTATAGCATCCTGACCTTTTTAAACTATATCAAGTATTTGAAAGCATGTAGTGCTAGTGAGTGTTGTGGGCTATTTTTGCCATTAGCCTCATGCACTCACATGAATACAAATTGAATATAAGAAATAACCCCAAGAAAATGAATTTAATATTTTCCCCTCAATCTTTGGGCAAAGTAATATCTTCCTAAGTTAGACTTTTTGAATTAGTATTCAGAGATGTATGTTGCTATTTCTAGTTCATATGTGTATGCACAAATATATACACGTATGTGGGTATATATATAAAAAATATATTGTAGTCTGTTGAAAATGGAGATGCTCACATGCACATATATGCACAGGCACACACAAACCCTTCATATGTTCAAGAAAGATACTTTTATTACAAAAATCTTTAGGTTGTATGTGAACTTCTGCAGCTTCAGCAAACACTCATCAACAGCACTGTGAGAGAGAGCTGCTGTGGAACAGACACTCATACCTCACAAAGAAGGGAAATTAGACAGAATTTTCAAATATATGTACCTCAAAGTAGTTCCAAGATTTACAGTTTATTATGTCTATTTGTAAACAATTTCATTAGGATATTTGAGAAGAAACATTGTACTTTCCAGTATGCTTAGGCATATAAAGCGGAGATGAAATGATGCAGGCTATGTGCCTTTATCAGTGCATTTCCCAGTCTAACACAGCAGTCCACAGTTATTAGCAACTTAAAGGAATTTATTTACCTGCCAGACAGAACTTCTGCTCTCTTTACTACTACCTACAGCTGAGCTGCACACTGGTTATTTAGATTGATGGTATCATCTCCGCCCCAGCAAGACTAAAGCTGTTACATTAGTCTCCAGAATTGAGCTTAGTTCAGATTCCTAAAATAGCCCAACATACCTGGAACAAACTGTTCTGCTCTGTCCTCTACTTCTTTCTTGGTGACATTTATAAAAGCACCTGAAATACATATCCCAAGGTGGCTTAAAAGAAATTAAAATTCTTAAATGACCATGGCTGCTTTGAAAATTACTTTTGACAGCACCTGGATTTTCTGGTGCCTGAAGACTTTTTAAGATCTGACTTTGGGAGGCTTCTCAAGAACAGTAAGGCAAGAGATCAGCCTAAGCACAGCAGTTCCTGTCATTCAGTCCTCTGCTCGTAGCATTTCTATCCTTTTTCCGGGTTCCGGCTGGGATAGGGTTAATTTTAAACAGGAGCTGAGGGGGGCTATTCTATACCATGTGACCGCCATGCTCCCTATATAGAAGGGTGACAGAGCAGCTGGCCTTAGGTCTGAAACATGCCTTAAGTGGCCTCTGTTGTTGTTATTGCTGGGGTCAGTTGGTTGGTTTGTTTTCTTTCCCTTTACTCTCCTCTTAAATGGTTGTTGTCCCAACCTACAAGTTTTGCCTTTCTTTTTCTCTGATTCTCTCCCCCACTCCACTGGGAGGAGAGGAGCTGCCCCCTGGGGCTAAAAAACCACACATTTCAATCTCGTATTTATTTAAGGTGGAGTGATTTATGGTAGGATAAAGTCAACAGAAAAAATACATCTAAATTCTAATTACATTTGTAATTAGAAGGGAGTGGGCATGGAAAAGTGTCCTTAATAAATAACTTTTCATGTTAACATCTAAATAAACTTTAGAAAATACAATATTGAAAGAAAACAAATATTCTAAGTTTAAATCACCTAAACTTTCCAGACTTCTTTTTTCTTCTTTTTTTTGGTGGCCAAATAAAGGTCAAAAAATTAGTCATTTTCACAGCTGAGCAGTTTCCTATGTTTGGCATATGCAATATAAAAATGTCAGTTTCTACAATATGGCTGATGTTGAGCTTATGATTCAAGACTTAGCTGATTTATTCTTATGTGCAAGTAACAGATCAGTTCAATAGAATCATAGAATAGTTATAGTTATGGTTGGAAGGGACCTTTAAAGGTTATCTAGTCCAACCCCCTGCAATGAGCAGGGACATCTTCAACTAGACCAGGTTGCTCAGAGCCCCGTCCAGTCTGAACTGGAATGTTTCCAGGGAGGGGGCTTCTACCACCTCTCTGGGCAGCCTGTGCCAGTGCTTCACCACCCGCATTGTAAAAACTTTCTTCCTTATGTCTAGTTTGTAACTACACATTTTCAATTTAAAATCATTACCCCTTGTCTTATTACAGTACACCCTTCCAAAAAGTTTTACTCCACCTTTCTCCTAAGACCTCTTTAAGCACTGAAAGGCCACAATCAGGTCTCCCCGCAGCCTTCCCTTCCCCAGGCTGAACAGCCCCAGCTCTCTCAGCCTGTCCTCACAGCAGAGCTGCTCCAGCCCTCGGATCATCCCTGTGTCCCTCCTCTGACCCCACCAGCACCCCCAAGTCCTTCTCAGCAGGGCTGCTCTCAATCCCTTCATCCCCCAACCTATATTGACACAGGGGGTTGCCCCAATCCAGGTGCAGGACCTTGCATTTGTCCTTGTTGAACCTCATGCGGGTCACCCAGGCCCACTTCTCGAGTTTGTCCAGGTCCCTCTGGATGACATCCCGTCCCTCAGGTGTGTCAACCGCACCACTCAGCTTGGTGTCATCTGTAAACTATGCTTATGTAATATGTGAGCTAAATCACTTTTCTCCAACTTTTTTTATTCTTATTCTGAGTCTCATACCCCATAGTATGCTGATAAGAATTTTTGGCCAGTTTTCCATATGAAAACTATCTAGTTGATATACCTCAATAAGCTATTTAAAAACTATTTGTTCTTTTAAGCTAGTAAGTGACCATAAAATGACATTTAAGTAATATAGTTATTATCTGAGAGAGATGTAAAGATAGAGATATAATAGACACGAAAAAACATTGTCTGAAAGACAGAAAAATTAGATGCCATGCTTTCAGTAATATACTTTGTGACCTGGCACATTTTTTTTCATTGCCATGAGATTTCCCCCTCTAGTAAAGTTAATAAATGCTAACTAGGTTTGGTAAATCTCCTGCAAGCAAACCACTTCGCCAGATTCTCTGTATTTTACCCTCTGTGCATGTTTGGTGTGCTTTTAAGTCCTTTCTGCTCTTTACATTGTGTTTATAATACTGTGTCTTTCACCCGCTGGCTCATGTATTGTGTTTCTTTATGTCTGGGTAAGTAAAACATTCTTTCCTGAAGCTGTAGCCCTGTGTTTTAAATTTGCCCCTCTGACCAAAGTAGAGTGTAAAAGGGACACCCACTGACTTAGTCACAATTGCAAAAGCCGATCCCTTTCTAATTAGTGAACACACTCACCTACCCTCAAAAAAAACAACCAAATAAAAAACATAAACAGATCTACAGAAAAGAAAAAAAAAAAAAAAAAAAAAAAAGAAGAAGAAAAAGTGTATATTTTAGTGGACTGCATGCCCATTATTAGTTACAGTATTTTACATGTATTCTTGGAGAGCATCTTCCAGCTTAGTTTGATCAGAAAGAAATTGCTTTGAAATCTCCAAGATGGTTTGGCAGCATGAACCAAATTGTAGTACACAGGAACAATTGGAAAGTCCACTTCAGAAGTGTGCACCTGATCCAAATATAATTGCCAATAAATATATAACTGTGGAGATAGCCACAGCAGGCTATCAACAAATATGCTGATTTTCTGTTTATCTCTCACACATATTTTAAAGTTCACATATGTCTTCTGAAGCTTATCTTACAATTAAGAAATTTCAGGGAGATCAAGGCATTTTAATGCTACATATCTCAAGATTTCCAATGAGTTTTCTGTGTAAACTTTAAAGGCCAGGACTTGTAATTTGTCTCAATGTTACTTTTTTTTTTTTTTTTTTTTTTTTTTTCTTTTTTTCTCTCTGCTATTAGGTTTTCTGCTATAAACATGGAGAAAGTTAGCTTTACCTTGTCATCTCATACATTCTGTTAAAATGATAGTCACCTAAGACAAAAAGTTCTTCACTCATCCTTCATATGGAGCACACCAGGCAAAGTCTTTACAACATACAGCTGAGTCTATGTGCCTGATGGTTTACAGAAGGAGAGAAACATAGTAGACTTAATGAAAATTCATTGTGTAGAAATAAAGATTTTCCCAACTGTTCTACCTAAAAGAGTGGTGGCTTCTCTCTTGTTTCAAAACCAGCTGAATTCTGCTGCTGTAGCAAGCAAGCGTTAATCACTTTGTCAAGTGCACGAACAGAAGGAAGCAAGACATGGAGAAAGGAATTAGTAGAAAAGAATAAAGAGTTATGTGTGTCCTCAGTTGGATGCTTGGATATGTAGTGATATGTGGATAGGGTGGACATCAGAAAGTGTCAGGAAATATGGTTATACTGTGAAGGAAGAGCTGGAGAACAGTAAGATAACATTAGAGAAGACAACTAGAGATATTGCTAAGGTAATGGCAGTAGGTTAGTGTTTGGCACTGAGACAGAAAGGACTAAATAGCAAGGGAAATAATTCTTGGCAGGTAAGAATCACTTGAATTGCCTAAGAATCACAGGCACCGCCAAATTATTTTACACAAAGCTAGCAGAGAAGTGTAACATCACTAATATTCAGTCATTACAGCTAAAAATCAGGGAGTTTTATACAAATAATCTACATGTTTATACTTTTATGAGTATGTGATTCTTAGTGTGATGTGTTGTAATATCCCTATGCATTACTGGAAATTATATCATTGTCAGTTTAATGGATTTATTGGATTATTCCCTGTATGGCTTTATATGTATATTTTGTGTATTTTCTCTTGCTTCCAAAGCAATGAAATATCTTTATAGGCAATACAGATAATTGAATTTCTATTCTGGAATCAATAAAGGCTTTAAATGCTCAAGCATAATTCCCCAAATAACATAGATTTTTTAGTTCTTTCCTGAATGAGACAGACTTGTAGAATAGCTCCTCTGATTCCCGAGGGCTAAGCAGATAAACAAATATAAACATCTAATGCTGTTCCAAAAACATAGAAGAAAATAAAATGATATAAATTCCTCTTAAAACAACAGCAAACTTTCTTTTCACTTCACCATAATCTGCTGAATTCTCTACTATTAATAGTCATCCACAAAAATTGCTCTGTGAATTTAATTAAGGATCCTAGCTTTACTGAAAAATAGTGACAAGTACTGACTAGTTAGCTAATTATTTAACGAGGGAGAATTTGGAATTTCATGAGACAGTTGTGGTTTTTGTCATTCACAATTTATTTAGCTGTCCCTGAGTAAAGGTTTTCCCACAGAATAAATGAAAGAAATTCACTTCATTGTCATGGATCAGCCTGACAGCATCCTAGACAGGTAACTGTTGATGTGATTGAATGTGGAAGTTAGCAAGATGGCAAAGGCAAATAACCAGAGTGAGTAACAACCCAGAATGGATGACACTCAAAAATGAGTAAATCTAGGAATCTTGCAGAGAAAACAAGCACAAAACTAGATCAAAGTCATAGATCAAATAAGAGCACTTCTTATCCTTTCTACACATAACGCTGATGTGTCTTTGGCAAAAAGCTTACTGCTGATATACACAACTATGTTTCTTCAGCTACTGCATATAGATGGCTAAAGGTAAATCATACAGTTCAATAGGTTTTGTATTTTTATATATGTTTATTGCTACCTACATTATGTTCAACTTTTAGTTATACGTCAAAATTCCATTCGATTCAAAAGATTTCTCTAAAAACCTATGAATTTTTCAAACTGACTCAAATTTTATATGCTAGAGTATGTGGTAACCATTCCAGGTTTTGCAACATTTGAGAAAGGATTTTCCAGTGCACCATGTCCTGCAAAAAAACTGCAACAACAACAAAAATGACAAATAAAAGCCAAACACTGCAAAAACATTTTATCTCAGGTGACCATCTTGTTTTCATATTTTAGCATATATCCAGGGTTCAAAATGCATCCAGCTATTCTTCAAACTGTCTAAAATTGACTTTTTTACATTTAATGCAAGGTACATACTAACACAAAATCAAACTTCTGAAGGAGCTTGCATTTCAATAAAAACCTGTAGAAGAGTAGAAAGCAGTACCCTAATTTCTAAGACAGAAGTTTCAAAGGTTACACAAAGCTTATTGTGTATGAGATAAAAAATGAGTAGTTCTAATAATTTTCAGAAGTAATTAAAAATATTCTTCACTTCAGAATTCCTACAGTTCTCCCTTCTGAAATATTACATTAAACCATATGTAATAGCTAAAAGCAAATTATTTCTAGACAGAGAGGAGTGATGAAAAAATATATGGCAGTAGATACTATGAAAAAGTCTATGCAGACAAATACTTGAACTGTTACATGTCAAATTATACACACAAGCACTTAATTTTACTTTCCATCTGTCCATTGGCATCACACAGTAACAACAAATGTCACTGTGAAAAGATTTTAAAAAACTCAGATCACGTACATGACCTAATAGTCATCCTAGAGACTTATGAGAATATTTTTTAAATAACAGGCAAGGCATTACAGAAGGCAGTTTTCAAGGAAACTGTGCAGGTATATGAAAAATCAAAACCCAGCCAAATAAAGCATACACTCAATAGTTTGAAACAGGGAGAAGGACACTTACAAGATTTAGAAGAGATGATATGTAACAGTTTACCTGAATTCCTTTCAAACATATTGAAAAACAGTTTATCTGTTTTTGAAGATTATTAATAGCAAGAAAATTGTAATAAGTTAGCCTTTTTTACAAAAGTTTCACAAAATTAGGACATGATTTAACACCTCTTACCCACATTGGTGCCCCTATTACTATATATAGCATACAGTACTATATTTTTAATAGAGCCTCCCACTAAAATTTTCCTTTCCTTTTCACCTCTTCTCTTTACTATAAAAATTAATATTTTTAAAATTTTCACAAGCCAAGTAGAATTCTTCAAACACAGGCATCTGGATACAGAAATTTTAAGTGCACATAATGGCGTGCACATTAAGCAACACTTAGTAATTGTATTTAGTTCTATCTTTGCCCCCCAAAATCTTCTTATTTTTTCTTCTTTTGTTTAAGTTATTGTGAAGAAGTTACTATAATAAATCACCTTAACTTTGTCTTGTAGTGTTCTATCTGCAGCCTATAGCCCCTAAGATCACAGGTTAACAAGTATTAATTTTAATACAATTCTAAACTCTTTTCCTCTTTTATGTTATTAATACATTGTCTTTCATTTTATAATCATAGATTTATGAAAAAAAAATGTATAAAATAATCAGCAGTGTGCTAACAAGTACCCATGGCAGGTTCTTCTATCCTCCTTTGAATTATTATTAAAGAATACAATATATCGATGAGCAAACAGCTGTGAAGACTATTTCGGCCTGTGGCTTGTAGTCCTCTTGGATGGGTTTCATCTTACAAAATGTAGACATCTATAACACAGAGCTAGTCAGTCTAAAAGATCCCTTTGAATGAAAGTAAGGAACATTTCTAGGTTGTAGGTCTTCTCATCCTAAAGCAAACATCTGAAACTGAACAGCATTCTTTCCAAAGAGCCTATTTTTCTCCATTACTTCTAAAGAAAGCTTTAGTGGGATCCCATTCTTGAACCCTGAAAAATCACATAACAATTATGATCCATCAAAAACTCAGCACACAGCAAGACTGCATGGAAGGTTGTTATCCTGTTAGCTAGAGCTGCCTGCCAGGGAACTCAGTATATTTATCTTAAAAAAAAAGCTGTAATTTCAATCTTATATTAATTATCTATTTTTCTAGGTGGTGGCTTGGATGGTGGTTTTGGAGAAAATAAGAGAAGCAGCTGTTTCAACATCCTGGTTGAAGAAATCACCAACTACTAAATTCCTAAAAGTAGGAAGCTAGCTTTCACTAATGAAGAACAACAATGTGCTTCTTTGGAAATGATATTTTGAACTGTTATTTCAGTTTCCAGAGACTGCAAGCAGTGGTACTGAGCAGGACAGAAGATGGCTTTTTTTTTTTTTTTTTTTTTTTTCCAGTTGTGAAGTGTCCATTCATACTAGGATAGACTGAGTGTGTTCATTTTGTTACCCCCTTATAGAAAACTGTGTTTCTGGAAACAACAGAATTAAAATGGGGTAATTAAAATGCAAAGAAAGAATGCCACTTTTTCAGTTTCATTTTAATGAATTGTAGTATTAATCTACTCAAGAGACAAAGTGCAAGTATCATCATTTGGATTCCGAGTTGCTGCTAGTGCTAACAGAACTTCTTTTTAGTCTAAACTTTTTTTGCATTGGATGTCACAAATATAAACCATCTGGTATGCCAGATGCCCGTATTTCTTTTTACATATACAGCAAGAGTGGGTGGAAAGGCTCCAAAATTGCACACATTATCCTTTTTCTGCTTATCATCATCATCATCATCATTATAATCCTCTTAGCATTTTAAATATATGACTTTACTTCTTTGTGGCCTCTGAGATCTGTCAATATGCTGTACAATGGAACTTTGTTTTGCTTCCAGTGAGCACTCTGTGTGATTTAATGGGGGCAGAAATTTGGAATAAGTCTTATTATGGCTTTGTTGTCCACCAGCTGAAATAATTTTATTCCACATGTTAATGTAAATTTGATTACTATATTTATCCACCTGTCTGTTTTTAGAAAAGTTGAATTTCTCAATAACAAAACAATTTTAAATACAGTTGAAGATTATAATTAAGTCTAACCTGAGGTTGAATTTTTTTCTCTGCACTTCATTTCATTTACAGAGTTTTGCCAGAGCTTCTCAAAGTTGTCTTCTGATGAAGTTCTAACAGAGTACTAATTTAATTACACTTTAGCTCCAGTTTATCACCCTTCTGCCTGAGAAAAGCAAAAAATGCAATTAGGAGTCAAAGGTGAATATCCTGCTCATATAAGGAAGCTGTTCTATGCAGTTTCACTTGGTTTAAAGAGAATCCTAGAACTCTGGTCCATCATTCTCCATAGTTGTCCAGATTGTTATTCAAAGCTTTTTCCAGGCAATTCTTGGGAAGCCAAATTTTCCCTATATAGCATGAAACTATTATATTCCACGTAACTGCTCATGTACATGTCAGGGAAAAAAAAAAAAAAAATATCTGTATGGAGACTTATTTTTCTGTTAGAGTCATCCCTCTGGGTAGATACAGCCCTTGTCTAAATGAAGTCTGTGAATTTAAAGGGGCATCAGGGACTAAAAATTTGAAGATTGATTTCACAGGTAGTTATTCCATATTTGGGACCATAATGTGGAAACAACTAAAAGAATAAAAGAACATCACACTAGTCCTTCCTTCAGGAAATCCACCCTAACCCTGAGGTCATCAAGGGAACATTATCTGATTGCACATCAAAAGCAAAATATGAGTTATTCAGCCTTATTAGTAAAAATCAGAGTAATTGTATCCATAAAGCCAAACCTGCTAGGATTTTGTTCTGTGCTTGCGTGCTCACAATCTTGTTAACCCTTTTTGCTTGGCAGAAAAAGATAGTTCAATTCTGAAGATACCATCTTGGAGAATAGTTGATCTAAACCAGTAATCTTTAGCATGGCTTATTGTAGAGGTTATCAGCCTGTAGAACAACCTTTCTGTATTAATGGTAGAAAAAGCTCTATAAAGGCAGAAATATACAATGAAAAAAAAATACGTACATAGTGTAGTGGTCTTGTTTTGTAAATAGAGGATAGATGAGTACGGTCCTGTTCTGAGGACACTGCAGAATGCATGAGATTCATGTCTTAGTTTAGAGAAGAGGATTTTGGGGGAGATAAAGAAACAAATTTGAACCTTTATGTGAGATGGTACAGGTATATACAAACATTATTATTTTTGTCCTGCATTACATAGGACCATTGTGCACAGCACACAGGTAATCTTGGCCTGCCAGGAAGTACCAGACTTCAGTAAAATCCAAAGGGTGAAGAGTTTCTAGACTCAGTAACCCATTTGGGCTTAGTATACAAAAGTATTAGATGTGGATATCTAAAATACATGTAAAACAGAATTAAAAAATTAAAAGTCACATTTTTGTCTTTGCAGAATATTTTAGTGATCTAAGAAAAAACATTTGTGAAAAGTCATATGACTTTCCATAAAAAAAAAAAAAAAAAAACCAACAACAACCAAAAAACAGTATTAAATTACTTTCCCACAGTACAGTCAGGGAATCCATCTCTATTGGTTAGCCACTTTACTTTACATAAGCATTATGTCTGTTGTTATATTAGTACTATGAATTAACCCCAAAAGTGTCTTATCAAAATATCTAGTATAAAAACTGTTGTTATAACTCTTCACTACCTGTTTTATCCCTTTAATCTTTTTAATCTACTGCTGAATAAATAAAAGGGCAAAATATCCTCTTCTGGGACAAAAGCAAGATCAGGTAGGTATTACCTACTCATAACCAAGTCCCTTTTATGAAATACACCAAGTAGCAAAGCTTTTAATTAATATGGTATCCAATGGCCTGGGTTTATTTTGCTTTTCTTTCTGCATTGACATTTAATATAGTTAAAAGTCAGGAAGGTACTAAGCTCATTGAAGAGTAAAGACTAGAAAATTTAATATTTTTCAATCGAAATAACATAATAGTGACTATCCTTTGGAATGTCATTAGGCATTGTTCTTCTGATCAGATTTATTTTGTCTATTATTTTGTAAAGATACTCAGCTATTACAAATGCAAATAACAGTGAGTAAAATTCTCCAACATAACATTTTGTCTACAAAAATAAGCCATCTCCTGTACCTATAATTAAATCTTCCTTCTAGCAACTTCTCATGCAAGAAGACTGGGATAATAGCTATTTAGGGACCAGTTAACAGATAACAGTTATTTAGAAACTACTGAGTTATACACAGAAAAGCCTTTGTAGTTGCTGTTCCTTAATCAAAACGTTAGTTGCTATTTAATGCAAGGAATGATTAAAAATTCAGCTATTTCCTGATGACAATAAGAGATGAAATTGTTATGCTGTGATGATCCTTCCTGTAGAAGTATATACCTTCTGACTATCTTTTGAGAAAACAGTGTATAAAGTTGGAATGGGTCAGCCATGGAAAATAGTTTTTTGAGAGTCAATGAAAATCGGTGGATGAAAAAAATGGATATGTGCTGGTGCTGGCAGCCCAGAAAGCCAATTGTATCCTGGACTGCATGAGAAGAAGTGTGGCCAGCAGGTCAAGGGAGGTGATTTTATCCCCTCTATTCCTCTCTGATTAGACTCCTGGAGTACTGCATCCAGCTCTGGGGTCCCCAACACAAGAGAGACATAGACATGTTAGAATGGGTCCAGAGAAAGAGCAGGGGGCTTGAACACCTCTCCTACGGAGAAAGACTGAGAGAGTTGGGGTTATTTAGCCTGGAGAAGAGAAGGCTCCAGGGACACCCTATTGTAGCCTTTCAATATATAAAGGGGGCGTATGAGAAAGATGCAAAGAGGCTTTTTACCAGATCCTGTACTGACGAGAGAAGGGGTAACGGCTTTAACCTGAAAGAGGATAGATTTAGATTGGACACAATGAGGAAGCTTTTTATGGTGAGAATGGTGAGGCACTGGACCAGGTTTCCCAGAGAAGAACATCCCTGGAAGTGTTCAAAGTCAGGTTGGATGGGGCTTTGAGCAACCTGGTCTAGTGAAAGATGTCCTTGCCCATGACAGGGGAGTTGAACCAGATGATCTTTTAGGTCCCTTCCAACCCAAATCATTCTGTGATTCTATGTTTCTGTGAAATTACTGGTGGCTGGATCATTTAGATTATGGGTGCAAGATTTGGTTATGAAATAAAAAGCATGAAATAGTTCACAAGATGTTAGTGTTCATGCTACAATGAAAGGACAAGAAAACAGATTAGCCATGACAAACCTCAACAGAGCTGGGAAACTGGTACCGCTGTAGGGACTTTTAAAGGAGGAAAATTAATTTAGAGAATCTTTTATTATCTGTAAACTGCTCAACACAGTGAGGCAAACCATCCTAATAAAGTAAAAGACCAACATATAAAATAAATGACCAGCATAGCATCAACAGAAGCTCTTTAGAGTATGAAAAAAAAAAATGAAAATATCTTTTAAAAAAGGAAGGAAGGGGTTAAGAAAAACCCCAATACGAGGTAAAACCATGCAGCACACCAAATAAAAAAACTCGTAAACAATATTGTACCTAACAATGGACAGTGAAGACAAAAATAAATATAGATACTCCAAAAAAAAAGAGAAAACTGAAAGATGTTACAACCCCATCATTTCAGTGAAAAACTAGAGGCACAGCAAATATACTTCAGGCAATGTAATTCTTCACACATACATGAAAATTTGTGACAAACAAATAACTAACACAATTAAAATATAGTAAGAATAAGTCAGAAGAGAGAGTTACTGAATAAGGGATACTTTTAGATAAATATAATATTAAAGACACCTTAAGGAATGAAAAATGGAATCTTCAAACTTTCAATATGTATTTTAAAAATCATAACTATGTTTTAGAAAATTAGAAGAAAGCAATAATAATTATTTTACTTGAAAAGTGCAAAGATAATGATCAAACAGTGTAATTTTATAACTGGAAATCTGGAACAAATTATTAAAATCCCTTTTTCTAGCACCTGAAGGATAATAAGGTATCAAGAAACAGAAGACATGGATTTTAGCAACCTGGTCTAGTGGAAGGTGTCCCTGACCATGTCAGGGGTGTTGAAACTAGATAATCTTTAAGGTCACTTCCAACCCAAACCATTCTATGATCTGTCAAGAACAAATCATGCCAAACCAATACAATTTATATCATTGACAGGGTAATCGGCTCAGTGGGTGTGATATGACTAGTAAATCTTTTGACATGGTCTCAAGTGACATCTCATAAGAAAATACTACCTATTTGAAACTACTGAAAAGCAAATACACAACCTGTTGTAAAAGCTCACTAAAAAAGCAGTTAAAAAACTTCAATATCAAAATGGTAAATTAGGTAAAATGAATTGCCCCAACTGTGGTACTATTCAGTACTTAACTGAGTGCTGGGAGATAGTATGCTTCTTTTACACTGATCTGGGAGAGGTTACAAGAGCAGACCTATCTTTCAAAATCATTTTGATTTCTACTTCATGATGCCTGAAAACTGCGATCATGAGAAAGGCATCCATTGAGCTAGTCTTTGTGAAGCACAGAGCGTGATAGTATTCAATGGCCCAAACATCTAATTTGTTATTACCACTGTACAACTCTTTCTCACTGTTGTTTTGGACACAGAAATGGACACAGACACCATTGGTAATAAATGATAGTTTGAAGCAAATCTGTTAGTGAACCTGAGCTTCCTCTTTTAAGCAAACTGCCAGCAAAATCTGAGTGTAGGACCTTTATGGCTGATCTAAGCATGGGCTAGTGCAAAGCTCTTTATCTTTTTTGAGCATGTGAGTACTACCTTGCCTTGGTGTAGATGTCAGATCCAACTGATGGGTTTCTAGCAAATACCACAAACTGCACAGAACAATTCATCACAAATCAGGATTAAAACCACTGCTTCCAAGGAAGTGAAACATGGTTAACTATTTGGTACAGCAAGCGATCTACCTCCAGTTCCTCCTGGAAGACGAATGGTGATAACTTGCCAAATTGAGCATCCATGTCTATCAGTTCCTGGGAGTCAGAGCCACTGCTGCCACAGGGGCAGTCAATTAATAACTTGTCCTTGTACAGACCAGTGACTCTGGTGGACACAGAAACCCATCAAGTTTCTGTACATCATAAAAATGCAAAATATAATTGAAGCCAATAATTTGTGTCCCCTAGCTTCTCTCTAAGAGAGGAGTTTTTGATGTTTTAGTTATCAGTATAGGAAGGTAAGAGATGAGATGTTTGTCAAAACATCTGAATTTACTTTCACAGAATCACAGAATCACTAAGGTTGGAAAGAACCTGTACGATCATCAAGTCCAACCATCAACCAACACCACCATGCCCATTAAACCATGTCCAACAGTGCCTCATCCACACGTTCCTTTCACATCATTATGCTTTAATTCTTCTACCAGTATATTAACATCAGCCCCAAATGTATATTATAGTCTCTGTTAAGAAGGAACAGAAGGATTGGAGAAGTGTGGGAATTTGGGAAAGGGCTGATCGACTGAAGAAACTTACAGAAAGTGATAGGTAAAACATTCTGAAATGTTTTCATGAAGAACTTTACGTATTATGCAAAAGAAGAAAAAGAAAAAAGCATCGTTTGTAACATGAAATGCATAGAACTTTACAGATGTGACAACAATTATTTTGCAGTGACCAGCTGTGATCTTTCAATTCAATTGTGCATTACAAATGAAGCAATGCAAGCTTGTTTGTTGTGGTTTAACCCCAGCCAGCAACTAAGCACCACACAGCTGCTCACTCACTTTCCCCTGGTAGGATGGGGGAGATAATCAGAAGAGTGAGAAAGCTTGTGGGCTGAGACAAAGACAGTTTAATAGGTAATGCAAAATCTGCATGCACAAGCAAAGCAAAACAAGGAATTCATTCACTACTTCCCATCGGCAGGCAGGTGTTCAGCCATCTCCAGGAAAGCAGGGCTCCATCATGCACAATGCTTACCTGGAAGACAAACACCATCAATCTGAGTGTCCCCCCGCTTCCTTCTTCTTCCCCAGCTTTCTGTGCTGAGCATGACGTCATAAGGTATGGAATGTCCCTTTGGTCAGTTGGGGTCAGCTCCTCGCTGGTGGGGTGGGGTGAGAGGCAGAAAAGGCCTTGACTCTGTGCAAGTGCTGCTCAGCAATAAAAAAAAAAACAAACATTCCTGTATTATCAACACTGTTTTCAGAACAAATCCAAGACGTAGCCTCATACTAGCTACTACGAAGAAAATTAACTCTATCCCAGCCAAAACAAGCACATTGTTATATTTACCTGCATAAACATGTAAGTAACCCTATTGGTAATGGAATGAAAATGGTTAGAACTCTGCAAGGAAATAATTGTTTAATAAATTATGTATATTTTGCATAAACCCCACCATACTACCATGTACCTTTAATGACAATAACCAGAGCTTATCTTTTGGAGTTTAAACCCATGACGCTATTTTTTCCCTTCAGTGAACAAAATAGCACTTATATGAGTCTGCTTAGATAAACTACACTCTTGCAAGTGAGAGGTGAAAGGGATAGATTCAGACGATGACAACATTTGAACACTTCTAGCTTACTCTGTGACTCTCTATTGAATGTTCTCATGTTGTTACTAATGTAGACATCTGGGACCTAGATCATGAAGCTGATAGCTTGTTATACCAAGAAGTGTTCTAAAGAGATAATTAGTACAGATTAAATGCCAGCACTTCTGACTGGGGGAGAAAAAATTTGTGGCCAGCTCATGATTCGTGTCCTTTTATACCATAAGCTAACCTGCCTTCAGAGACCCTAAGAGTTTATTTCTTTTGTGAGAGTTGGTTTGTTTAAAAATTAATGACAGCAATTTTCACAATGGCTGCAGAACCCCTGAAGATAACAGTTAAAAATGCATCAATGAAGCGGGAAAAAATGGAAAGGTTTTCTAAAATAAGAGCTTTCTCCTCATTTATACTGACAGGAATTTCTGGAATTTGGTTTCCAGCACTTCTTTGCATTACCTATAATTTTAACAAAGATTTCAGTGATTTTCTGTGTGAAATTGGAGAAATATATTTGATTTAACTATGCTAATGATTTTGACAGCCTATCTGCTTCCCAGTACCAGTGGAAATATTTTATTTCAGTTTCTTCGAATGCTGATCTGTTTTTGTAACTTAAGGATAATACTATCTCCATGCCACAGAAAAGAACTGCAAAAAGAAAATTATCAGTATCTGTGAAATGCTAAAGTGCTTCAGTTGTGTTTTCCACAGAAAATGATGTAAGGATACTTTGGTCTGTGTAGAAGATTTTTTCTTATGTTTCATTTTGTCCATGTTGGCCACTGGTTGAAAGCAAGGTTCCCAAAGAATTAGCATAGAATGGCATTATTACATGACTTTATTCACCAGTGGCAAACTAATATTGTTTACATTAATTGGTTGGCTTTGTAATCTCAAAAATACTGTATTCATTATTTAGCATATTTTTACTTCTCTATATATTTAATCTTTTCATAGTTATTTAAAATTAGGTCCTGCACCTCGATCAGGGCAATCCCAAGGACAAATAAAGTCTGGGTGGAGAATTGATTGAGAGTAGCTCTAAAAAGAAGGACTTGGGGGTGCTGGTTAATGAGAAGCTTAATATGACCCAGCAATGTGCACTTGCAGCCCACAAGGTCAACTGTATCCTTGGCTGCATCCAAAGAATTGTAACCAGCAGGTCAAGGGGGGTGATTCTGCCCCTCTGCTCCGCTCTGGTGAGACCCCACCTGCAGTGCTGCGTCTGCTCTGGGGCCTCAGCACAGGACGGCCATGGATCTGTTAGACCATGTCCAGAGGAGGCCACAAAGATGATCCGAGGGCTGGGACACCTCTCCCATGAAGACAGGCTGAGGGAGTTGGGGCTGTTCAGCCTGGAGAAGAAAAGGCTGCGGGGAGACCTGATTGCAGCATTTTAGTACCTGAAGAGGGCCTACAGGAAAGCAGGGGAGGGGCTCTTTGTCAAGAGTGCAGTGATAGGATGAGGGGTAACAGCCTAAAGTTGAAAGAGGGTAGATTTAGATTAGATATCAGGAAGAAATTCTTCACTGTGAGGGTGGTGAGGCACCGGAACAGGTTGCCCAGAGAAGTTGTTGATGCCTCATCCCTGGAAGCATTTCAAGCCAGGTTGGATAAGTCTATGGGTGATCTGATCTAGCGGAGGGTGCTCCTGCCTGTGGCAGGGGGGTTGGAACTAGATGATCTTTAAGGTCCCTTCCATCTCAAACCATTCTATGATTCTATGAAAATAAATTGTTCTTTGTATTTAATGTAAGTTTTCCTAGTATTTTTCAAATTTGGTTCTTCCTTATACAAATTTAAATTAATGCCTTGTTAAATATTTGTCATCTTAACTTTTACATATCCTGACTTAATTGATGGGTGATTGTCTCTGTAGTTGAAAGATGAAAAGAATACATTGTAGAGAATATTGCAGGTTATTTTCTCTTTTCAGCTGTGCTGTAGAGTAGTTCTTGTGCAGGGAAGCACCCAGTTATTTCAATATTCTTACAATGACAAGCATTTCTTTACCAAAGTTTTAAATTTCAAAGCACTTGACAGCTCTTCAAATTATTGATGCTTTTCTTTTTGTCCTAGTTATATTTATGCTTCATTTCCCTTTACAGAAAATTCAAGAAAGTCAACAACACAATATTGAAAAAATATTGAAGAATGGGAAGACATCATAGTAGTTTTGATGGTGTGTTTGATAGGCAAATATAACTACTAGGGCCTGCCTTCACTAGAGAGATGCTAGTTTAAGAACTTGTAAACTTGTATAGTTTATATGATCATAATGAGGAAAATCAAGGGGTATTTTTTTTTCTATACCTTCTTCTTTGAACCCTCATGACCAAAATTTGAAAATGTGGCCATTAAACATAATGCAGAAAACTTTCTGTTTAACTTGAACACAAAGAAAAGGAGTAACTACAATAAAATAAAAGTCTGACTCTTTTTTCTTCAGATATAGACCATGAAAATAACTTTTCCTCACACTATTTCATGTGTTAGGCTTTGAGTTGATATTCATAAGTTGTGAGGTACTAAGGAGAGAAGCAGATTTCATATAGCTAAAAAGAACAGAGGAAAACCCTTTTGGTCATTGACAGATTCCATCTTAACTGCAGAAATATTTCACTATGGAAGTCGCCCAGGTAGGCAGTAAAGCATTTCTCACTATTATCCTGACTTCATCTACCTGTTAGATAACTCATTTGACAGAACTGTCTTCCTGGAATAGACAAAGATAGGGGCTTTATATTATTAGCATTGTTTATATGCAGATTCTAATGATTCCCAGAAATAAGGAAGATAGAAGGAAAATCCACTGAATAAAAGAACAACAACATAAAACATATCTTAAAGCAGCAAAGGACCCCCAATGAAAGAACAAAATAAAGGGGTTTCGCTCATATAACTGCATTCTTCTTAGCAGGTTTTGTTGGCGTTCCTGTTAGTCGTGTCAGTTAAAGGGGATTTTTGGACTAAGGAATAAGAACCAACAAAACTTTTTTATAAAATAAGTGAACAGGAATGAGGAAGTAAAAATCTGCCCCAAAGTATTTTGTATATATAATTAAGATAGACATTTTCATTTCTTTCATATCATATTTGTGAATGTTGGTTGCACAATCTGGAGGTAGTCCAGGAAGGATGTTAGGGACTTACAAGGAAAACAGGGTGTGAATGGTATATAAAAATTAAAAATCTGTGAGAAACAAGGACAGCAATGGAAGCTGAAGCAAACCGGACTATGTTTTTGTGCAGCTGCACATCTGAGCTCCTATCTGTGCAGCTCCTATCTGAGATAGGAGAGAGGGGAGTGCCTAACTTTGGACTCCTAATTTTTGGATCAGAATTAGAAAACTGGTCTTCATATTACAATGTGAATGATAGAGAAACTCTAACTTCTCCACTGGAAGAGCATGATTTCACATATTGCTATGCTGATCTAGCATCTAGCTGCTTTGCTTCACTTACCTGCTCTCCCAGCTTCCTTTCATGTTGGCATTGACATTTGTCTGCTGCTCAATGAACTGGGTCAGAGCAGAGGACTCATTCAACAAACAAGTAAGTAGTTTTACACTGGCTTATCTCCTGAACAAGACTACTGATGAGGGTCAGACAAATGTCAGTGCTGACACAGGGAAAGACAGCGAAGAGGGCAAAAACACTCCTTTTGGCAGATTTGATGACAGTAGCTGTATCCTTAAGTTTCACTGATAAATTCTGGTTCTACATCAACCTTTGATGGACTTTTTTGCTCTCTTCTGTCTTTCTCTCTTCTAGCTAAACCATAAGGACACTATGGAAAGGAACATCCTAGTTTAAGTACCTAATTTTATGCCTAAAATTAGACAATGTAAACATACACACATAAACCAACATCTACTTTGTGGCTTTATAGGTTTAGCATTTAAGCTTGTACAGTGATGAATTTGCGCTGCAATGGTCCCATGTTACCCTGTTTCAATTCATCTGCTAAGTTCAATCAGCCATTAAGCAATAAATCTTTAAAGCCATGTAAGGGACATGTGTGCACAAATCAAATTATTTATTAACAATATACCTCAGCAAAACGTCTGTGTGGACTGAAGACCTCCTGCACACTGCTTTAAAAATAAGGTCCCTGGAGCCCAACCCAAGAAAATTGATTGAGTGCACTAATGTATCCTCATGCATTCCTCTTGATGCTGAATTTACCTCATGCATGAAAGACTTTGCAGGGCATTACAGAAGTTCTTTATTCCTTGCTCTTGAAGGCATTATGCTAAGAGTTTCCAAGTACACCTAAGCATATGCAAAAAGCAGCTCTTTGCAAATATTTCTGAAAAAAAACCCCACATATTGTGGGAATGGACCTTTGCCGTTGTTCCATATTTGCTTGAATAAGTCAGAACTATAGAGTTTATTTGCAAATGAACTTATCACACCATGGCACACAGTAGCTGAGATGAAGAAAAAAGTGAGGACTGTACACAGCTACCAAAAAGATATTTTATCTCATTCTACTTTAACATATCTCCCAGTCTAGTTTGCCATTTTGATCTCATTTCTATTCAAAGTTATTTACCTGGATTTTCAGCATTTATTTCTGAATGTCTCATTTTGTTCTTTTCTCCATTTTAACCATTTTTCTTCTTTCTGGTCTCTCATTGGCCATGGTATCTTCCCCTTTGTGTTTTTTGTGACAAGGAAATGACAGATGCACAGTCTGTTTTCGAGTTAAGAAAAAGTATTCCAAATTAAACTTGAATAAACACTCAGTTCTAAAGTAGTTTCATTTAGCTAAATAACAGACTTTTAAGAGTGATGTATCTTTATCTTTATGGTGTATATATATATATCTTTATGGTATATGTTTCAGTAATGCATGTTTACATAACTATTACTATAGCTTAGTAGCATGTCACAGGAATGAGCAGGTATAGATAATGTATGTTAAATTTCCCCAAACAATGCTTACAAGCAAGCACTGAGGCAAGTATTAATTAGGCAGCTTCTGAACTGTTCAGCTTTGCCAAATACTTTGACTAAATTTCACAAGGTAGGACATATGTAAAAGACACTGTGTCTGTCCTAATCTAACAAATGTGATTCAATTTTCACGTAAACCTATTCTGACAATTTCCTTATGTGATTTACATATGCATTTTGTATTAAACTAGTTATCCTGAAGCTAATGTTGTGGATTGAACACTATAATTATGTTAGCAAGGGGAGCACAAAGCTCATCAAACTTACCAGTTTCATGCTTACAATAGAATGACCCTGTAAGCATAACTTTTAGAGACTAGTTAATATTTTGTTTACATTATAAACTTTATGATGATGGATTTTTTAAATTTTACTACAATATAATTGCAGCATAGTTAAGAGATGTGAATGCCATCTTGCAGTTGAATGCTCTTCCATTTTAGCCTACAAATAACTATGAGAATCCTTGTTTGTTCCTGTGTAGTGGATATTTTTAATATATTTGCTTCCACAATTATATTTTTATATTTGCTTCCACAATTATATTTTTAATATATTTGCTTCCACATTAAAAAGATCAATATTGATAAAACAACACAATGAAACAATAATGGATGTGAGGTATTTACAGGAAATAACTTCCATAGCACAAATTTTAGATCCCTGTAATTGCTCACCTATGATCTGGGAAAGCTGGTGGTTCACAGAAGAAATTGTGAAGTTGATTAAAATCACCATTGCTCGATAAGCTAGCAAGATTTATATTAAATAACCTTTGCAAAATGAAAATACTCTTTCTGTCAAATTTATTTCAAGTAAATGTAGTACAAAGCTTTTGCCCTTTTTTTTTTCCTTTGTGGCATTGGAATAGTGAAACCAAAAAAGCTATGCATTTTTTCATAAGAAATAATATACTTGAGGGCAGCAGGGTTCTCCTAACAGACAGTATACTCCAGTTTCCCACCCTCGACCACCCTGATTTTTTTTGTTACCTTTTCTTATTCTAATTTAACAAAATTTCTTCTCAATATTTCCATCAAGTGACTAGTCAAACCCTCAAAGCTCAGCTGGTTCTTAAATTTTCCTGTAGTATTGATCAGCTTGTTTTAAAGGAAATGAGAAGTAGAAAACACTAATTACTGTGGGTCTACTGCACACAGCTTCCTTCTGTGGAAACTAGAAAAGTATTTGCATAATCCTTCAAAGGAAGCAGGATCCTGGGGAGAGGCAGCTTCCTCTCTCCACAACCGTTCCTGGTCAGAAGTGAACTTCTTCACTTCTGTAGTGGCCAAGTTTAGCTCTAGCATCTGGATTTCCTGGTGATGCACATCCAATTCCCCATCCATATTTTCACATTTAAGAAAGACTGATTTCTTATTCTTTTTGATTCATAGCAAATTAAAACCCCAGGCATCAATGCACTTGTGTAAGTGTAGACTGCAACTCACATGGTTCGTGTTCATAGTCCTTTCAGTGTTTCCAGCACTTCAAAAATCATCTGTAGCAATATTTCTAAAACCCAGCGTGTCCATTTGCAGAAATATAGATCATGTTTTATAAAACAGAAAATCAAATAAAACAATAATTTAATAGCTAAATAGTTGTAAAAAAAATACACTCTGAAATACTTTCCTTTTTTCAGTTTGAATTCAGTAAGTCTTTGTATTTCTTAAAGGCTTTACTAAAATCCTGTTGAAGGTTGAAGAAAATCATTGTGTTTTGGATTATGACCTGTTTCAGCAGAACACTGAGGAACTTTATTGAGTATGTGCTTAAGTCCCCGTGACTTTTCTGGAACTTAGATGAGTAAATTGTTCAAATATCTATTTTTTTTGCAATTAAGATATGCATGATTTCAGCAACGCTTGATGGTTGGATACAAATAGAGCTGTCTACCCCAGAACTGTCTTTCATGTATAATTCTTTCAGGTTTGTTATTGAAGTGTCAGGGAGAGTAGTTTTGTTGCATTCCCTCCCTCAGTATTGCAAGAACAGTATTTGGAAAATAACTTCATTTTCTAAATGAGGAAAATAGCCTCATTTCCAAATAAATTACTTGTATTTTTAAAAATTCAATTTATGTTAACAAAGTAGCTTATCTCTATATCACTGGTCACTTAGTACAAATGGGAAGAGTTAGATTTCTGAAGTAATTATTGGCTGGCTTATCTCATTCTATGAAAGGAATTACAGAAAGTCTACCTCATTGTGCTCTTAAAAAAAAAAAAAAAAAAAAGTGATATAAACTCTGAGATCTGGTAGGTGTTAATATAATCCAAGAAGATGACACATAGGATGTAGTTCATCTGATATAAAATACAAATACAGTATGTCTCCTTGGACTATAATGAATAAATAGGGTGATCAGCTCAAACACACTCATAGAAATATTCATTGAAAGGGACACTGAAGGTCATTTAATCCAATCACCTTCTCAAAGTCGGACTATTCTCAATGTTAGATCTAGTCAGTTTTGTTTGGGTTTGGTTTTTTTTTCAGTCCACAAAAACTTTTTGATATTGGGAAATGAATTCTGAGAGCCTAGACTCAGTGATCTTCTCAGGGGCTTAGTTAAGGATGGCCAGTCTCAGCCAAGTAAATGTCTGCAAGGAATATGTCTAAACACAGGTGAGAGGAATCCCATAATTGAATCACCTTTATGTAACATGAGCTCAAGCAAAGTAACTTTTAAGCTAAACATAATTTCAAAATTCTTAAACACTTTTCTTGCAAATGGCCTCAAGTTACAGCCAACAGTTATATTTTCTCTTAACTAAACCCCAAAGAAATTGTTTTTGCTAAGCAATATTTAGAAACTATCACATCAAATCCTTCAGTCCTAATTGAAATCATATTGTCATCAACCTTAATAAGAGCAAACATTAAGAATCAAGCTTTCAGTCTGTGTAACAGTTGTTACAGAACAAAAAGCCTGTCTAAACAGATTCTATTATCATAAAAACGACATGGATATCGCCTGAAACTGTCCCTTAAAATCTCAAACTTTGAATAATTTAATTTCCTGGAAAAAGCCCACAGCTATTAAATGGATGAACTAAAGTTGATAAATCCTGGTTTACAACAGACATCTCAAGAGAGATCAGTCTCAGAAGGTAGATTTTTTCCCGTAGCTTTACTGAGCTCTACTATGCAGAGAAGATAAAAAAAGAGATTCAAATATCATCATACATCTGTTAACATTAAACCAGAAACTGAAGTGGTGATCAAAATGGTTTCTTGGACTGTATGAGCAGCTTATGTCTTCAATATGAGTTTCTGTCTAACTATAAAAATTAAGAAAACAAGTAGTATACCTTACAAGTTCTGAAAAAGCTTATTGTGGTCAACAATGGGAATATTTCAGAATTGGACTTCCAACTTAAACTTAGTGGTTTGTCTTACTATTATGTTGGTAAAACATATGTGTTAACTGTGGCTTTTGTAGACTGGAGCTTGTAGAAAACCCCAACAGGCTAGGACTGTTTGACTAATTAAAACAAATCTTATCATCTACTATATATAAGTGCATATATATACATATATATGTATACTTCTATAAATATTTATATAGGTACATATGTTCTATGTTATGTGCAAGAACAAAATGATCAGGTATTCTCATTTCATATATGTCCTAAAACTGTAGAAAGTTTTCTGCAACTTTGGACAAGACACTGCTATTTTGCAAGAAGAAATCAAAGATTTAAATGAGAACTAATCTTAAGGAAAACTAGAAGCCCAGTCCTGTCCATTGTCTGCCACAGACATGCTCACTTTTGGAACAATAGGAAATATCCATCTTACTAACATAGGAGCTATGACATTTTCTAGTATGCCATATGATAGAGCAACTCCTTTTTACAGGTACTAATACCACTGAATGTTCCCCCCTTGGGCAATCTTACCAAGACAAAGGTTAATTCTGAGGTGTGGTAGTATTCATTTTTTATTCAAACAGTTTTCTTTTCTTTTTTTTTTTTTTTTTTTTTTTTTCCTGCTAAGAAAGTATTTTTAGTTCTAGAATGTGGTTGAAACATGAGCTATTGTCTATTTTTCTGATTCAGAAGGAAAAAATAATTTTATGTACAGCTGTCTACTTGAGTAGTCTCAATTATAATCAAAAATCTTAAGAGAAAAATTTACTTAGGATGGCTGATTTAGTATTGTTTCAAGCTCCTAAGGCCTCTTCTCTTACCCTAACATATTTCATATATGATGATGAAATAACATCTTTAAGAATATAATTTGTTTTGAGGGAAGTTCTATGATAATTGTTTCCTGTCTTTCATTTTTTTGACACCAACAACTGATATATTATTTTAGGAAAACTATTACTTTAATCCTAAACCAATTACTCTTTGCTTGATTTATGATACAATAGAGTAATTATGCCTAGAAGAATAAACCAAATTTCAGATGTGATTACTTTTACATCAGTTAGATTTATTGTGCAGCACAGCAATTCACAATGATCTAATTGTTAAAACTTTTTAAAATGCCTATGCTATAGCTTTTCTGAACTGTTAGGAAAATCAGAACTCTTAGTTTTTTCCCTCTCTTTAACACTTCTGAAGTGTTCCATATTTAATTCTCTGAATTGGCATAAAAACAGAAGGTTATTAATCCTCAATAGATGAGCATCTATGAAAAATAACAATATGGGCATGTGAACTCTGGAGTACTTATGGCACCTTTTGAACATTATCCCTCTTAGGGATACAACTTATTTTGGTATTGAAAGGACCTTTCTGATGTAAAGGAAGAACTAGTTTAATTTCATTTTGTTTGGGCTGTCTTTGGGTGATAATAGCAGTCCTGAGCTCATTGGAAACTCAATGTGTTGGAAATGTTCTTGCTGCTCTTAACTATGTCCAGGAATTGTGTGGAAAAATGAGTGACAGAAGTGTCATAGCTGTATCCTGACACTGTTTAGGTTGCTAATATTGTCTTGCCTTTGGTGGTTTGTTTTTTGTTTTTTTGTTTTTTGTTTTTTTGTTTTGTTTTGTTTTGTTTTTTGTGCAACAGCAGCTTAATAAGCAAAAGAAACCACATGTGAGAAAATACAGAGGGATTATAGAAATGATTGTCTGATTTGGTCTCGAGCATTTGACAGTAACTACATAAAACCTTAATTTTTGGTTATCTATGAAAATATTTGGAAGCTTCCCTATGTAATTCTTCTCTGAGAGTATCAGTGGGTTTTTGGCACTTAACTGTATTTTTTTTCCTGACACTAAATTTATCTTACTATGCCTTACTGTGTCTTAATGATTCCAACTGCCAGTATAGGCCTGTCATAAGAACATAAAACACTCTATTGTTGAAGTCACTTTTCTTTTTTCTTTTTTAAATACCTTTCAGCTATAATTGATTTTTCTGTTTTTTAAACACATTAATTTCATTTCTATGAATAATATATATCAAGTCAAAAATTGAAAGCATAGAGAGAAAGAGATGGAGGAGTTGACTAGAGCACGACTACAGTGTGAACAGCTATGCTGTCTGAGTCCTTCTGGAGCACAGCAAACAATTTGAAAATTTTCTTCCTCCTAAATATGGAGTGCAAATCATTAGTTAGGTCTACATAAACAGTTATACTTAATTATGTTTTACAGCAAAACTTCACTTAGCAAAACTAAGGCATGTACCCACTGTAAAGCAAGCACATAAATATTTCTGAAATATCCCAAACTACACAGCAGACAGGTAATTTGAAGTACACGGTGGCTGAAAATACTTGAAGAGAAGGATATTGCACTTACAGCACTTATCTACAGCCATGAGCTTCTAAAGAGGAGTGGGTGTGAAGCTGTGAAGAAAAGCAATTCCATTCTCAGTAGGCTACCACAGTACATTTTCAAAAGTTTCTAATTGAAGATATGCTTCATTTGCCTTAGCTATAAAAGAAGTCACATTTACTCATGATTATGTCTGTAAATGACCTCATAAAAAGGAGTCTTAAAAAAACCCAAACAAAACAAAACAAACGAAAAACCTCAAAACCTAAACTCAAAACCAAACCAAAACAAAATTACATTTGGAAAGCATTTTAATTATGTAAAATTGTACATTTATTTTTTGTATTATCTATCCAATATCAAGAGAGTTAAACTCTATTAAGCTCAATAATTTAAAATTATTTTGATTGCAGGTATATTATCTGTATTAGGAATATACTTAATTCTAAATTAGAATGTCATGTATTAAGGCACTCAAAAACAATATATGAAAACGATAGGACTGTGACTAATATTCATAGACAATACATACAGTGGATCCTTCAGAAAGTTGTGATGAAAGTTTTTAATAAGCTAATAGAATGTTATCATGAAACATATAAGTAAAACCAAGAATTGTGATACACAAGGTATATTGATTTCACTTGAAAATTAATTCTACTTCTATATGAGGACCAGAGTGCTTTTAATGCCATAACCTAAGTATGCCTAATCTCATATTTAAGACTTTCAGCCATACTTGACCACAAAGAACACAGAGATTTATGATTCGTTCCATTAAAATTATAGAGCTTTAGATTATTTTGAGTTTGGTTTTTGGTTTTGTGTTTTGTTTGTTTGTTTTTTAAGTAGACTAGGAGAAAATAGTAGTCAATACATTTTTAAACAGAAGTTTTACATCTTAGAAAAAAATCAAGAGGTATTAAAAAGCTTGTAACTGGTTTGCATAATTTAACTTCTAAAAAAGTATGGCAAAAGAAAAAAGTACTGGTAAATTAATTTATACAAGTTTGCTTTCATTTTTTGCATGAAAACAACGTGTCTGGAAGATCCTTCTAATCCGACCTCTAGTTCAGCTACTGTGAAAGTGAGACAGACCTTGCCTAATATTGTATTTCTTAGCTAATCAAGTGAACTCCTTTAGTTGTCAATAATGAAAAATCGTTGTTTCTGAGTTGTTGTTTAGGATATTTAAAGGTAGATATACAAAAATATACAGGTGTATTTTTTTCTAAAATGTGAATTTCTTTCTACTGATTATATAGTCTGCTTTGAGGTCAACCAGATGTGTGATATGGGCAAGAAGAATACTCTCTGTTGTTTGCACACTCACGTATGTGTACACTTCCGTGGCTAAGCACTGATGGAAATAGCCTTCTGCAAGAGCATTAGCTCCTCTGGAATGCCACACCTTTGCCTTCTATGTAGGATTTGCAGTCAATCTAATCAGAATAAAACACTGCAAAGCCTATGTAGAGGCTCGGCTTGCTTCAAACTAGTGAACCAGAACAACTGTGAATTTCATGACATTTCATGACATATTTCATATTTTGTGATGGGAAAAGAGTAACTGTTTCTTGACTTGGAACAGAAATAAATAATGAAATATCAGCGAATTGAAGAACAATTCAAATCACATTTAATTATCTTTTCTTTCAAGCTTCTGGGTTTTAATTTCTCTATGGAAAGCCTACAGGAATGTAGATATAGGGCGTAAAAAAGTGTGCAGAAGTCAAATTTGGTGAACATAAAGCAATATGGTTCATAGCCGATGGCTTTGTCCTTCACGCCACCAGCCCCGCATCTGTCCTGGCACCCCAAATGGATCACTATTACCTATTGAACTTCAGCAAATAATATGTATATTTCTGAAAAAAATAAGTACCTCTCTGCAACTATGATTTAGAGGTCAATTTGTGGTCCTTTCTCTGAGCTCAGGAAAGGAAGGAAAATAGACATAGGTTCCAATATTTTCTCTGTTCTTACTAGAAGAAAATATGGTATGTCATATTTTGTATCAGGGAATTGTTCATGTAAAAACACTGGAGGATGTTTTTCCTACAGGGTTTAAATTCATGTTGCTTCCTTTTGAATTTTATTTGAACAAACTAGGTATTTCACAAAATATTTTTTTAAAATAAATACATAAATATGTTCATAAATTTCTAATTTAGCCCATTTTCATTATTTGATAACTTTGGGCTACTGAAGAAATTTACCTTCTCTCTTTGCAACAGTTCATTGAAATTACTCTGATAGCTTCCAACTCATATATTTAAAGAAGGAAGGGAGGGTGCATGTGTGTCACTAAATATAATTATCACAGTATACTGCAATTCTACATAGCTTTCTATTTTTTGAGCTGGTTGAACTGAGACAAAAAAAGTTGGGAAGTACTATAGTCTGTTGGTTTATTTCACTGGCAGTTTTAATAAGTTAGTCAGTTCATGAAGTTTATGGGCACTTTCCCTTATTTATTTAATTATAGGTACCCAACAGGCCAACATATGCAATTTTATGGTGCAATTTGCAGAAGTTACAAAAAGCAGGTTCCCTGCTGAAAATTTAAAGAGGGAGTGTACCTATTTTCTGCTTCTGTTACTTCATATAATGGCTTCCCAGATGAGACAGAATAGCAACCAGACAAAATGCTGATGATGCATGACTTACACCAACTGCTTGTGAACTGAAAGCAGATGTGGACAGTGGGAGGCTGGCCATCTCTAAATACAATACAATCAACTGAAAAAAAAAAGCAGTCTACCAGAGCTGCTCAAGAATGTCTCTCATAGTTAAAACCTGTCTCCTTTTAAGCAGGCAGTCACAATGACAGTCACCACAATAACAAAAAGGAAATTGTATCAAATATATAATGTAATGAAATATAAATTATAAATAAAATGTAAATAAATGAAACACAGTGACATCTATGTGATCATGTATGTTGCTATGTATCTGTCAATCATTTTTTTTAGGATTTTCAGCTTTACAATTAAAACACCAGTAATATTCAAACGTGAACACCTCTAAGTATCCTTACCATTGCACTGTAATATATCCACTGTTTTGTACAGAAAAAGTATTTGTTAAAGAAGAAGCACATGATACACACTCATTGCTTGTAAGAATATTCTTGAATATACTTACCTGCTTTGGAAAAGGGAAAAAAAACCCCAGATTTAACTCCACTAGCACAACTAGTATGCTATTCATTACCTGTGTTTTCATTATTAATTTTTCCACCGCTCCTTATCAGAGTACTCTGATTAACTGTAATTCTTTACCTTCCCAGGCACATTGTATTTCCCTCTTATTGACCTTTTCACAAACCAACTTTATTTACTGGTCCTTGGGGTTCTATCTTAGCAAAACTTTCTATAAAAGCAAGGTACTCTAAGGGATAGTCATAGCTTTTATCTTACCAATTCTTTTTGGTATCTAAACAAAACAACCTCTTTCCTACCCTCAATTTACTAGACTTCTTTATTAAAGATCAATGCTAAATACCCTTAATTAATGTCAAAGCTGTCTTGGTGTTTTAAGGCTTTACCCAATCCAAGGTTATATTCAGTATACTGCAGTGAAGATTATTGGGCTTCTGAGACTGTTTTGCTAGACCCACATTAAATCACTTTCTACATACTGTGACAACATTTAACTTTCTCTACTTACATTATTTTTCCAGCTATCAATAAGTTTTTGGATATACTACTAACAGTTGTCCATTTTTTTTTTCTGCTCACTTCAGATTAAAGTTCTATTTGGCTTGGGCACTTTGGCAGCTTTCAGAGGATAAGACCATTCATCCTGGTTTGATCCTCATTTCGACTCCATATTTTTTGTTTTTTCCTGTGAAATTTAAGTCTTTTCCTGGAGTATGGAATTTGTCTCCCTTTCCTAATACTACAGTTAAAAAGTTATATGACATTTTTGTGTTATCTGATTCACATTTCAATAAATTACTAACTTCATTTTTTAGAAGCTATACAAGTTCAACCAATAACTTATGTCCCTTAAAAAGAC
>JMFS01092808.1:0-12774 GCA_000699545.1 Podiceps cristatus | reverse complement strand
TTACCGTTTGGGGTTAAACCACAACAGATAGCCAGGAAAAAAAATGTGTCCATAAACAAACTAAAGATACAAACCAAGGAGAGAGGAGTATCATCAGTCATGATAAATAGTCTGATCACACTCTATACTTTCTATAAATATTTATCTTAGCAACAATTGGCTAATGGTGAACCAGCTATTAGGATGCAAAGCAGAGCTCTCGTGCTATGAAGTATAGGTTTCCAGTGTGCATGTTGAAGGAGCTATCTGGCACAGTGAAAAGCAAGGCTGTGCGTTTAATGAACGTCCCCATAATAAGCTCAATTGAAAGGCTTATTTAAGGCTTCAGTCTTTCACTCCAGACCCCTCCAGCTGTCACAACTGCCACATCAGCAGTGGGGTAATGTTTATTCTGTTCTGGGTGACAAATTAGGCCCTAAAGGAGAATTCTTGCATTTGCTATTATCTTTTATCCAGAGAGTAGGAATTAGGTAAGAAAATCAGTTTCTAATGTGTTGTGCTGTGTTTTTGTTGTTTGTTTTTTTTTTTTTCTTTTTTAGTTACCAACTCAGATTTTACACAGTGAAAAGCTACCTGCAAAAAGGATGGGAAAGGTGTTCATCCTAATTCTGTGTTACAAGGAATCTGATCTCATATTGCTTAATGCCTCTGAGATGAATAAAATAATAGATTTTAGACTCTAAAATTGACTGTTCTCTAAGTACACACACACTAGAACATTACTTAGGTCTCAGTTCCACTAGAATATGTCTCAGTTCCACTTCCTACATGCACATACACCCAGTGCTGGCTTTTGCAGCAGAGAGAGATAATATATATTTATTTATACTAAATCTTGTAGGTTAAAAGAACCAGAAGTTTGTTAAAATATTCTTGCATTTGCAGATTTTCCTCATCCAAAGGTCCTCCCATGCAAAAAGATTCAAGGACACGTAGATTTACAAATCAATGAATTGTACGTTCAGTATATAATTAGGCAGTGGAAATTGAGGTCACTGAGCAGCATGGGAAACGGTCGGTATCTAGTTTTGATAGCTCAGTTTCTTTTCTCTCATCATCTTCTAACAACAGTTTTACAGAGCATGACTGAATTCACTTCTGTGACCATTCACTTACTATTCCAGTTTTAATACTTGAGAGTATTATTTAATACTTGAGAGCTCCTATTCATTGCAGATTTAAGTACACCAAAAATTAAAATGAAGCGCTCAACACTCCACCAATACGTGCCCCGGTTTGCTGGCCTTCAAGAAAGCAAGCTACAAGACCTTTAGCCTCCTCAGGGTTCCCCGCCACCGTGTTACAAACCCAGCCATCCCCACTGGGAACAGACCTGCTTGGAGCTGGGAACCAGAGGTCTGTTTGGCCCACGCTTCCAGGATGCTCCGGTATCAGATGCCACGGACAACAGAGTGGGGTGAAAAAGACCAGGCCTATACATCTTTTCTGTCCTGCTGGCTCAAGACCACCGTCCCCCCCATCTGAGAGTCTTCCCTGGCAACTGAAGGCTTCCCGCCCGCTGTTTCCTACCACTCGCCCCCCTTGTGAACCACTTCTGTGGGCTCTCCCTTTACTCCTTGACATCGACCAGCATTAGGAGCCCCTTCGCAGTAACCTGCTGTCCATGGCTCCTCTTTGTGAAAATCTGCTCTGAATTCACAGAAGCAATCAAGGCTTAGAAAGGCTTTTTAAAAGAAATGAACCATGAGGTCAGCAGAAGTCAAACAAGTGGAAGGGTAACCCTCACTCCAGAGTGACACATCCCTTGAAAAATGAAATGAAGCCTAGGATTAGATGTGCATGGCTTTAGAAATAAGGCTTTTTAAAATACAAAGAGAAGTTTTCAGATAAATACAGTAGGTTCACAAATAAGCAGAAAACAAGAAGAAAATGGGCACCTCTCTTCCTTCATAGAATCATAGAATTGTCAAGGTTGGAAAAGACCCTTAAGGTCATCGAGTCCAACCATTAACCCATCACTGCCAAGTCCATCTATACCATGCCCTCAAGCACCACATCTATCCGTTCTTTAAATACCTTCAGGGATGGAGACTCAACCACTTCCCTGGGCAGCCTGTTCCAATGCCTGACCACCCTTTCGGTGAAGAAGTTTTTCCTAATATCTAACCTAAACCTCCCCTGGCGCAGCTTGAGGTCATTTCCTCTCGTTCTATCACTCATTACTAGGGAGAAGAGACCGACCCCCACCTCGCTACAACCTCTTTTCAGGTAGTTGTAGAGAGCAATAAGGTCTCCCTTCAGCCTCCTTTTCTCCAGACTAAACAACCCCAGCTCCCTCAGCCACATGCTGACATGTTCCTCCAAACACTGGCATGCTGGTGCAATTATACTCAAAAAGGCATTGAATATATCTGTTTTCAGTCATGTCTGAAAAATGAAGAGATACTGGTTATTATTTCAGCCTCCAGCTGCATGCAGAGTTCAGTAGCTAACTTTGCCTTTCATTTTAAGGAAATCCGCTGGGTTGTATTTCAAGAGACACTTCTGGGAAGAGGGAAGCCAGGTCAGTTGCTGTGCTCTCCAGCGCACTTGCTCCTCTGTACATAAGAAAGTGATGTCATTATCCTTCTTAACACGGTATCAGGCATCCATTGACACCTGAGACAGATGAACAAAAATGGCTTGTGAGAAGTTATTTTACATACTTTCGTAAGCTGCCACTTGTTTATCAGCCAGAAAGGAGAATAAAAAACGTTTTGCTGAACCAGCTTTAGTCACAATGACGTGTGAATATGCCAAAGATAATACACGTGTCCTTTCTGCTGGCTGTAGAGAGCTCACAGCTCGTTAACAGCTAAACAATTTTTATAATCCTTAAAATCACTGTGGATTACAAATGCTTTTTTTTTTCCTAAAGCTGCGAGTGACCTACAGAATGCCAGCCACTCAAGTTTTCTAAAAATACCTCCAACGCAAGCTGGGCAGCAGAGATTATATTAGAGGGCTTCTTTCAAGGTCACTTGCAAGATCTATGCTTGCAATGGCTTTAGTATCTGTGTTTCAGTTTTGTCCCTGGCAGCATTGGGACTGTGTTTTGCAAAAAATCATCAGCATCCATGCATGCCTGTCAGCTCCAAGCAGCAATAAATTACATTCTCAGAAAATGGTATTGTATTCTTGTTCTCACCTCTGATGAGCATCCCGAAGCGAAAGGAAGCAGTCTTTGTGACAAAAAGGAATTCTTCCTTCATGGAGTGCTCTGTCAAATACAACCCATTCCACCTCTCCTCTCAGGCTTCCTGTCTAAATACTAGTGCTAGCATTTTATGAAAAGACTCAAAACATACTATACACTAATGCAGTCTCTTCTCTGATGGGGGAAGAAGAAAATGAATTGTCATGGTTTAATCCCAGCTAGTAACCAAATACCAGCCAGCCGCTCGCTCACTCCCCCCTCCCCAGCGCGTGAGGAGAATTGGAGAGAGTGAGATTGCAGGTTGACATAAAAACAGTTCACCAGGACAGCAAAGGAAAAGATAAAAATATATTAATGATAATAGTATATAATGATAACAGTATATCTAAAACGAGTGATGCACAATTTCTCACCACCCAAGGACCGACACAGCCCGTCCTGAGCAGCAGCCAGGGAGCAGGGATATTCCCCCGCAGCCATCCCAGAACAGCAAGTTCCAGAGAGAGCGCGAGGGAACAGACGAATGAACAGAAAAAAAAGGAAAATAAGGGAACAAGAAGGGAACACGAAGAAAACACAAATTGAACAAAAAAGGAACAAAAAAGGAGCTAAAGGCTGACCCTTATACTGGGCATGCCGTCCATGGTATGGAACACTCTCTTTGGCCAGTTTGGATCAACTATTCTGGCTGTGCCCTCCCAGGTGTTTGCACCTGCACATCAGCAAAGCCTGGGAAACTGCAAGATGTCCTTGGTTGTTCAGCAGCAATGAACAGCAGCAGCATGTTTCACATACTAAATCCAAAACACAGGAGCTGCTGAAGACAAAACCATCTCCGTCCTGGCTGAAAGCAGGACACCAATAAATACATGTTCTTGAAGAACACAGCATCAAGCAAAATACAAACCTCCACCTTCCTAAGAAAGAAGTGTGCGCACCAGAGGTGTGATAGAGAATTTTGAGAAAAAAGAATTCTTTAGGAAAGCAAATCAGGTGCTTAGGAGTTACCTTTACTAATTACACACAATACAATCATGCACAGCACTTACCAAAGGCCACAGCTACAATGCAGATTTATTTTACCCACCTGTTGAAGAAGTCTGATGAAGATTTACCACTGTAGACTTGACTTGGTTTCTTCTCATCAAGACTCCTCCAATTACTAAGATCTGGATTCCTCTTTTACTGACAGAGCAGATAATGTTAGCTGTAAACACTTATATTTGTGTCTTTATCTTGTGAGGGAGGAGATTTGTGTGCAAAGAAATTCAACTAAAATAGAGATTTATCTTCTTAATTCTTTACATCATTGTAGCATCTGACCAGCAATATCTCTTCCTGCTGCAAAAGTAACTGTACCCTTACTGACATCCCCACATTTTCTAAAATGCAATTAACATTATCTTAATCCCATAGCTAAAGGCATGGGCCTAGACTTAAATCTCATTTTAAACTTGATATACCCAAATCTGAAGGGAGCATGAGATGTGGTTTATAAAACGCACACCTCCCTCCTCCAAGAAGATGCTGAGTATTCAGAACAAAGTTATCCCAAAGGGACAAAAACATTATGTCCAACCCATCCTCTTTACCTTTTGTTTGAAACAGATTGCTGTGAATATTTTTATTAAACAGCCAGGAGCATGTGATGATCGTACTACCACAGATAAAACTACAAGACTTGTGTTTTATGACATCCGATGACAAAAGGATAAACCATATTGTTGAAACTAGAAGTAAATAATTTCTAATTACTAATAACATTTGCAATACTGCTGAGAGCAGGGCCATGGAACTTGGAGTTATTATGGCCAACTTAATCAACAGCATGCCAGATGTTATGCACATGTATTTTCCCCAAATTTTAATGAAAGAAGACATTTTTTGAATAACGTAGCACACCATTATGTGAGTGCAGAGTCTAAGGATGTAACTTCGCAATAGTCCCAGAGTAGTAAATCTACCACATCTGCACTGTATCACGTATCTGTTGTATAATATAAACACTACTCGTATACTAAATGTAGGATGTCCAATGTATCAGAAAGCTCCCAGAAACATTGCGGCCATTTCTCCAAACTCTTTTGTGAATCACTTGCATTATGTAACATTAACTGCTGTTTTATGAGAAGCTTGCCACCTCTTCTGATTACAATACTTTTTTTTTTTTTTTCTGAAAGATCATCAGAACTTGAAAAGCAATGTTAAAAAAAAAAAAAATTAAATTTGATTTCCTTTAGCACCCTGATTTATTACCAGGCTTAGAGTCTATAGCTTCACAAAGACTGAGTGAGGCTCTCCAATCTCTTAGTGGAAAACATCAACTCCCATTCCACCTGGTAGCATCTAGTTTTTATTTTAAATGAGACTGGACTATCCAAACCAGCTCACCCACTGTGTCATAAAACTGCATAATAAATTTCACTATCTATAAAATGTTGATTAGCTGTGCAGCGTTCTGTAATAAAATCCCATAAACCCCACAAAACCGCACCCTGCTGATTTACATTATGCTTACAGAAAAAAGAGGCCAATATACAACTTCATGCTTTATTGTTGCATTATTGCCACATTGACAATTACAGGAAATTTCCTTTGCAATCATTTCAAGGTAACAAACATCTGAACATCTCATGTGTTTGTATGTTACTGTAACATATTTTAAAAGTATCATTAGCAGGCAATCCAGATCACCAGTTGTGATTCATTATTTTGGGCAAGGTAATGCTTTGGTAAGGACACCTATGTATAAACATGGATACCTCCCAGCCATATATAATATACTTTCATACAGAGACATTTTCTAACCAGATAGGAATTCCTGCACTCTAAAAGCCACTAAAGCTATCTTGAGAGTCATACTCCATTGTACAAACTTACATATCCATCTAAGTAATCAAAGACAAAATTCAGGTATTGTCTATATATGCTGTACATATTGCATTAATAACCAGGAGCAGTAGTTTGCAATTCAAAAGCATCCATGTTCCCAACTTTTAGTATTAGAATGGAAATGTGGTGTTGCTTTCAGAAGACAGAAATACGCATTTTTACCAGCTATTACTAGAGACAGAGCAGAGGTACCCAGCCTCACCTAATCGTGTGCTTCTGCACTGAGGTATGTTTAGTTTTCCACTGCAGTTGGGAGTGATCCAGGTCATCTTGAAAGACGCTTCCGCTTGGTCAAAGATGCCATACCTAAACTCTACCGATTGTCTTGACCACATCACCATTGACTACAGCTGGAGTCTAAACACTCCTTCAGATGTAGGCACAAGATTATCCAGCTCACTCTCAAGCCAGCAGCTACCAGTACCAAGTGACTGTGACGGCGACCTGTTTCATTGCTGACGCAGCACACTGACAGCACCATCAGTGAGACGCCACCGCTTCCTGTCCTGAATCTGCAAACCTTCCTGACAGCGAATTACCTCGTGCAGATATTCCACGAGGCTCAACAATGCTGCCCTTACGAGCGAGTTACTCACGTGTGAATCACTTGTACACTCATGAGAGGCTATGAACAAGGCCTCAGACGTACCGACATCAGAAACAGAAAGCATAGTTTTAAAATTATGCATATTCTAATACAGAATAATTCTTATAAACAACACTCGTTCCTTAAGGCAAGTATGGTTATCTAATTAAATTGAAACTATGGACTGCATATACAGATTGTACATCCTTCCTTGGGTGTAGAATAAATATATTCATGCATATCCTTTGCAAAACATCATTTCCATTTCAAGCCTATGAAGAGACGGAAAAGCCAGGTGCCTCTCACCCACATGAAGTGAGTTATTCCACTTGTCAAATGGGACGTATTTCACATGATTCTGTTGTTCTTTTAAATCAGATACTCAGAGAATAACTACTTAATCTGCAGAATTTTTTTTTTTTTTTAAAGTATCTTTAAAGCTCTCTTCACTGGTTTTCTATACTATTTGATTTTAAACATAAATGAACTAGTAAAGCCCCAAGTGACACCAAACTTTCACTGATTTGACAGACAAATCTTTGCAGCACTAGCTCTGGTACCCACTTTTTTTGATGTCAGAAGTTTTATAAACCTAGAGGGTACTAATGGCTGTACTGTATTTATAGTCAGTTAAAAACATAAGTACACTTTAAAAACGTAGGTGGAATGTTTAATTTTTTTTTCCCTGGGTTTTACAGAGATGAGTTGCAGAAGGAAAATGAGAGAACTAAGTGATTTTGAACTGCACAACCAAAAGATTTAATTATGTGGCCAAAACTAATCTGATTGCTCTATTAGAAAAGTAACTTTTTTATTCCCTTGTATCACTACTGTCCTCACAGTAAGAAAAGTAGGAAAAAATATGATGTGCAAAAGAGGTTGGGTCAAAGTTAAACACAGGTACTAATAGTATCTCTTAATATCAAACAGTGATCTCAAACTGTAAGTTAAAAATAAAAACAGATTTTTCATCAGCTTAAGTTCAATGCTGGAGGCTCCTGAGGTCCTTCAGCTTGGTATTGGAATTGAGAAATCATAAAAATACAGCCCCCAGTGAGACTAAAGAGATCACAAAACAGTTGCCTACAGCAGCAGTGTTCTTGTAACTCCAATTTCTCTCCCCTCTCCATACCCACAGACCTCCAAATGGAAGAACCTCAGCAAGACTGTGCAAGTGCAAAAGGGTATAAAGAAGATTCAACTGGATTTCTGCCCACTTGAGAATGTTTTTGGGCCCTTTTATCACCTCACTAGTTGAAATCAGAGGACATACCTGCTGGGGTGTAACACTGTAGGATTCTGAAGATTGCAAGGGTTCTATGTAATGAAGACAACCACCTATTTCTGTCTCAACACACACACCAAACTCCCTCCAGATAGTAAAGGTACTAGTACAAAAGGGCTATTCTTCCTTACCAGCTTAGCCTAAAAACTACATTATCTGCTATTGCAATGCCACAACTAAAAGTACAAGATTTAAGCTCATTAAGCATATTTTTCATGCTAAAGTTTTATCTCGGCAGTAAGAAAATCTTATAAAATACCCACCCTGATCAGCAAATAATAGTGAATTTTCCATCTGGGATAACAACTGAACAATGTCTTCACTCTTATTAACCCTTGACAATTAAAGTAAAAGGAACAGCATAGTATTTTAGAGGTCAATTTTACTGATTTGACAGTGTGAATCCTAAAAGGGCTTTAGTCTTCTCTCGAAAACTTCTTCACTGATGGCAGTTTGGCTGAGATTTCGATGGAGCTCACTTGCGAGGCTGGTGGATGTGCTGTTTGACATGCTGTGGGTGAGGAAGCTTTTCCACAGAAGGATGTGGTTTCTGATGAGCCACCTGAGCCGCAGCTGGAGGGAAGTCCTTATCACCCTGTTTGAAGAGCACACCAGGAAAAAGTTAAGAAATCTTAAAAGCGTATTTCCAGTTCAAGTGGGCATAAGGTTTTAAAAATGTGAAGAGCAGATGGAAAACAGTGATGCATGTTACTCTGAAGCCCCACTGTACACATCCTATCTTCCCATTCTTTTAGCCAACTTCAAAATTTCACTTATGCAAGTTTCGCTTCTTCCAATTACACACACCATCCAAGAATGCAGTATTTTAAAGTGACCTGAGGAAAAAAAAACAACCAAACAAACATTCCTATCTTCAGTGCTTAATGGCTTCTCATGCTACGTCCCTTTCACTGGCTCTGCACGGTCAGACCTACTTGGTTTTCACAGAGCAACCAGAATGAAGCGGCTATTTCACAAATAAGGTAAGGCAGCCTGAAAAACTACCTGCACAAGGAAACCTACTGCAGGAGTGCTAGTTCCATGGGAAGAAAGGCAGGATCTAAAACTTCTTTTGACTCAAATCTTAGGGCTGTCTTGCCTTTAACATGCTCTTTTAGCCAGTCTGCTAGTGTTTGTTCTCACGTGCTGCTGTTGGGCAGGCTCAGTTCAGGTGTAACCCTTACACCACCTATTTCCAACTGCCATTTTTAAGGTCAGTCCCACGAGGTTTTCAAAAAGCAATGGGAAACAACTACCACCAGTGCTCAGTGACAGGGGGAGGAGAATAGCACTACTTCCCTGCTTAGAAACTGGGACAAACGTACTATAAACCAGAAAATCCCTGCATTTCATCAGCTCACGGAGTGACAACCTTACACAGAGGTATTTTGTACAAAGCTGATGTCTCAGATGACCTGTTTCACACCTGATGCCATTTCAAACTCCAAATTGTTCCTTCCTTTTCTGACATATTTTTAAAAACCTTGATCACTAGGTTAACTTTCTACACTTTTTCACTTTTTTCTCTACTCCAAGTTGCTTCCAATTTTCAAAGATCTCCTCTTAGACTTGACATTTTCTACCTTCTTTCCCCCTGCTGCTGCTGCTGTTTGCCTTTTCCATACCTCTCTGGCCTCTCACACCTTGTTGCCTCAAACAGCTGAATTGACTGCAGCTCTTCTATGACTTGTGGGTACTGTAACGGTTGAACAGATGACAGAGTCAGTCTGTAAGTGTTAGCAGGAAATACCTATCTTAGAATCAAAATATTGTAGAATAGTTCTGTTTGGAAGTGACCTCAGGATGTCTCTAAACCAACCTCCTGCTCAAAGCAGAGTCAGCTATGAGATCAGACCAACTTACTCAAGGTTTTTATCCAGTCTGGTCTTGAAAACTTCTAAGGACAGAGACTAAATACCCCCCCAGGCAATCTGATCCACTGCCTGAATGTCCTCACAGTGAAAAAGTTTATTTTTTTTATGTCTACTGAGGCCCTTCCATTTCAGTTTGTGTCTGGTGTCTCTTGTCTGTCTGCCACACACCACTCGAAACAGCCTGGCTCCATCGTCTTGATAACTTTCTTGTAGGTGTGGGAAGGCTGCTGCTAGGTCCTCCCAAAGCCATCTCTTCTCCATCCTAAACAAGGCCTGTTCCCTCAGCCTCTCCTCCAGCCCCTGACCACCTTGGTGGCCCTCCAATAAACTCACTCTGGTTGATCAACATCCTTCATACACTGGGGTGTCCAAAACTGGATGAAATGGTCTAAATTGTGCCAAGCAGAGGGAGATCATCCCTTCCTTCGATCTACCAGCTACTTTCCTCTTAACGCAGCCCAGGTTCCTGTTGGCTTTCTTGCTGTCTTGCATGAGGCTGGCTTGTGTCCAGCTGCTGCCTGGCATTCTTCTAGCTTGTCCAGGTCCCTCCAAGTAGCAGCCCTGCCCTCGAACTTATTAACTGTGCCTCTCAATTTGGTGCCACCCACAAACCTAATCAGGAGTCTTCTGTCTGATAAAGAAATTAAACAGGACAAGTCACGGTATATAAACCTCCACTTGATACTGATGAGAACGATTATATATCAGGAAACTTGAAAATACAATTGAAAAATTACTCCGGGTTCAAAAAAGCATTGCAAAGTTTTGTTGATTACATAAAGAAGAAATTTTGATACATTTGGGAGCTATAAAGTCTCAGAAAATGATATAACAATTTTGCTTGTCATAGGTTAATAAACAAACCTGTGGCTGACAGCTTACTGAGAATAAGGCTAGTACCCCATCAAGTAACAGATTAGCTAAAGAAGAGCTGAGTTACAAAATTAAGAAAAACGGTTTCTTTCTATTTTGAATCTTTTGCGTCCCTACTTAAATTGGGGGCCCGTGTTTTTATGTCTGAGATTTCCTACGTCACTCATAAAAACATATCACTACCTTACAATTGTTGAAGTGTTATCAAAATTACTAAACTTCAATGCAATAATCAGAAGTAATCAGGCATCTAACTGCCTAAACAGGTATCCACCTTGGTGCAGATGGAGGTCCAGGAAATACAGCAGCGCCTGTCTGCTACCCCTATGAGCTGGGGAAAATTGCATCAGCTTGCTCCTTCCACCTATGTGATATGACACAACCACAGCATCTTACAGGGAAACCACATTACACACCCCAGTAATGTATGGTCATCATGATAAAGGTACCCATCATGTAAAGCCATGATAAAAACCCTGTCACAACACACAAGGAACGAATTAGTGATCATATGATTAATGGCTAGTTAATACTAATGATGTAGCTAATGGATTTCCATGTCCTGCCTGCTATTAAAATGCAGGGAATAAATGCCTTGAATCCCAAGTACCCCAAGGCACATATGGCAACTCAAACACATATTTTCAAACACGTATCCTTATAGGCAGGAGTGTCGCTCCTCATCACAGATCAAACTATAGCAGCAGACTTACATGCAACCACTTTCAGAGAAAATGAAAGCAGTAATATCTAGCTTAGATATGACAAGTTCATCCAACAAAATGCTAAAATTCAAAGGAAAATGGTGGAAGTGATTTCAATACATAATTTCAGTTTCACACAAAACCAAAAAGAATGCTCAAAGGGACTTACATAAATAAACAAAATATAAAGCCTCTTCTCATAAAAGAGGAAGGGGAATGAAAAGATTAATTTTGCTCTGATCAGTGATAATTCTGAAAAACCTACAAACATTTTTCTATGATTGAAAGAAATTTAACAGTAATCTTACCCTAGCAATGACACCAGAGATGAACACCGTTGGTTTAGGTGGGCTGAAAAAAATAAGAGGTATTATTTGTACAAATTATTTAGAAGATAAAAATGAAACATACATCACACATATAATGCAAAAAGAAAGTGGCATTTCCAGCAATTAATGAATGTTTCAAATAGACAAGACAAATTTCCTCTTCAAATGACCTTTGCCTTACTAGTACTTACTATAGCCAAAAACAGACCTGTAGGTTTTGGCTGCTATTATTTCACATTAATTGTGACAGCAGTAAAAGGCTAGTCCAACAACACTCCATTCCTTACTTAAAGCTGAGAGCCTTTGTTTGCATTCGTTTCTTAATCCTCAAATTTTATAGATAAGCTGCCAGCAGTACTTTAGGCTTAGTATATTTGTATTGCAACAATGAAAACCGTGGTTAGACTAAACTTACTGCTGTGGTAGACAATAAAATAAAATTCAAGTTTATATCTGTCAATCAAATGGATTAAGATTCTGAGTCTCAGAAAAAACAACATCCAATACTTTAAATCATAGACTTTCTAGCAAATCTTTATCTACTCTGTTACACAGAAGGCGAATCATGTCTGCAATAAAACAAATGTTAAAAAATACAAAGCAAAGTCTGCCCTGCTATTTCATTTGCAGACCTCCATCCACGCCAATAGGAACAGACTCTCCGTAGGTAGGAATTTAACTCTGAAGCTTGATTAGCACGAGGGATCAGTTTCCCTGGGCCACTGGTCTACTGAACTGACCACCTCTACACGGAGGCCAAAGGGCAGCCATGTCCAACAGTTCACCTCTGGTGGTGGGCACTGCCACGGTGCCTGAATTACAAATACTTGGCAACTTAGTGGTCTCCGGGGCAAGTAAAAGCATACATCTGTATGGAGTCTGCAGAAGGAGAGAGTGCAGGAGCTCCAGAAAATCTCCACAATAGATGTAGTACTTCTGTAATCACGTATCCCGAGGCATTGCAAAGGGAAGGATGGAGCAGAGGTAAAGCCCTGCCTCTTGCTGGGCATGTCCATAACCAAGGACCAAGAGCAGGTTGTTCATTGACACAGTTCCCCACCATATCCTTATCTC
>KL278105.1:92711-103712 GCA_000699545.1 Podiceps cristatus | reverse complement strand
TCCGCAGCAATACGGCCTCCCCGGGGGCTCAGCAGCTTCCAATACAGGCACAACCAAGGGTCGCGGGCATGTACGTAGCAGTGTGCGCTCTTGGGACCGATACATCAGCACCTCGCTTGGCTGGAAGCAGAATGCTGCTGAAATCTTTGCAGCAAAGGAAAAACTGGCTTTCACCAGCACTTTTCCAGATATCGCAGGAATTCACATACCATCTTCCTGGACCTAACATGCACCTACTGGTATCAGCAAATGGCACTGACACCTCACCTTAGCCTACGGCATGAAGCTGATTCCGGCCAGTTTTGCCACATAGAAATTATTTCATCTTCCACTGCGTGAACCAGTGAGCAGGATTCTGTCAGTCTTTGCAATGTGAGCCCACTGTGCCGCGAGTTTTGCAGACAATGGAGTTCAAAGGGAAAGACAGAGAACACCAACATCCAAAACTGTCACAGAGCTTATGATACCAAACTGCACCTGCTCCATCAGAAACTGGTGTATCAGTATCTGTCACACCACAGAACCCACAGGCGTTACTTCAAGAGCACCGAGCTGTTGCAGCTGCGAACATCCTCCAGGAAGGCAAGAGGTAACGAAGGTGAGGATGACGTGCAAAGAACTGCAATGAAGATCTGGAGGAGTGGGAGATCTTGTTCGAAATATATGCTTGTCTTCTAGAGCCTCTCAGGATATCTAGCATGCTTTCACCAAACTAAAGTATTTGTAATATATTTAAATAAGGGATTGGTTTTAGTTCCTTATTTCTGTTAAAAATCTCTTTTGATCAATAAAGAGGTAAAATCCAACCATTCTAATTCAAAAATAAATACATTTTCACATAGACCATGTCATGATTAAGGATGTATCATACATATTAATTCATTACATCTGAAGAAAACCCACATACGCAGAAGCTATTCTGAAGAGGAAGATTCACTGAGATGTGCCCCGTAAGTGGTACCAAAGCTGAAAATTTTGTTCGGGCTCACTAACTAAACAAATCTCATCCAAAATGTAGGGCAGGTTGTCCATGAAGTTTCTGACTGCCTGTGTCTGCTCTTCAGTCTGCTGCTTCAGAAACCTCTAAAGGACTTAATTCTCCCTGTACACACGGCCGAGGAGCTGGCAGCCCTGGACCAGTCTGAGACCTTCTGGAAATCTCAGACTTTCCCTTCTGGACTCAGACAACTCCAGTCCCCTGAGGGTTTGTTCAAGTGGGACAAGAAAGCATAATACCAGCCTGTGCCGCTCTCAAGCACTTTAATTGCCCTGACCGGGACCAGGCTGTGCTGCAGGTGACCCCAGGACATGGTGCTCTGCCCACCCTGGCCAGGCGCAGCTGGAGCACCAGCACCCCTGCAGACCTGCTGTCTGCTCCCTGCTCCTGGGGACGTGTGGGTCACGTTTCATCTCCCTCAGAGAATAATTTTAAAGCATGGGATAAGGAGGGTTGGGCCCAGGTTCCTGCACCTTGATATCAATGGTGCTTCACTAAGAAAGCCCCAGGATGCAGCGCTCTGGCTCTGCAGCAGAGGTTATCCTGCTGGTGGTCGCCTGGTGGGATCTGACACAAGGGTCAAGACAATGCAAGCTATCAATAATTCAGATTTAGTTTACATAGGATGTGTGATTCCCCCCCCCCCAAAAAAAAATCACACTCAGACAAGCTTTCGTAACAATGTTCAAGGAAAACATTATCAAGATGGATGGATCCAGCTGTAACCCCATCTCCCCTCCTACCCCAACACTCTGAAAAATAACAACTGCAGTTTGGTGTTGGAAAAAGAGATGCAGCAGGAGAGCCTACGAGGTACGAACCCTGTGCCCATGACATTGGCCTCACCAGATGAGCTCCCACCCTCTGCCCTGTCACCCTAAGGCTCAGTGGGCACGCTGTCCCACGAGACCTCGGCCAGCGGCAGAAGAACCCGCCAGACCCTGACATGGAGCCCATCTCTCTGCCAGGAAGACCCAGACCACCGACACAGCCAAAATCCGCAGGGTATTTTCCCATGAAGGCCTCTCTTGTGCGGCATTGCCACACACACGCCGGAAAATCCTTCTGAATACGTACGGGAAGAAGACGGTGTCACCCTAGCACTGCTTGCTTACCCACACAGCCTTTCGAGCCTGCTGTGGGTTGCTGAACACTCTCTGCTCATACCGACGACCACAGAAACCCCAGCTCCCATTTTCCTGGGAGTTAAGGGAATGCTTGATACCTCTCTGCATCAGACCCAGCACAAGCCAAACTAGATGCAACCTTATGAATTGGAAATTCGGGGTCACGATCAAAGTGTAGGAGGTCAAGATTAAAAATTAAACCCAGTTGCATATCTCCAGACTCATTTTGACAGTTCTCTGAACATCTGACTCTGTTATTGTTGCTTTGTGGTTATTTTTTTCACAGAGCCAAGAAAGCAGTAAAAGGCACAGCAACGAGGAGGGGAAAAATAAGCACACACATTCCAGAAGACAAGATTTCAGTCAACCATGACTCAGGAGAAGAAAGTGCCACCCACTGAATTGCACAGGCCGCAGCTCCACATACCATGGCAGCGGGCAGCGATGCCGCGGTGAGTCAGGAGCCACCCCCCCCCCCGCCCCCGCCGCTTCCTGCGGCGGCAGGGCCCTCCTCGGAGGGCTGCCACGCGGCCTGGGGTTGCTCAACCTTTCCTTCACATATGAGATGCGACAGGAACAAGGCCCTGGTGTGTTCGGCCACAGATGTCTGCAGCTCGCCCTCGCTCCCACCTGAAGCGGGTCCAGGGGACTCCCTCTGCAGTTCTCTGCAGCCGCAGTGAAAATGTCAGTGAATCCCGGTCTGGCAGAAGACAGAAGCGCCCAGGACTTACGAGCTCTGTCACTTCACTTCGAACAGCTGTGACGGTAATGAGCTGGGATCACCTTAGCGGGGCTACAGCAATACAGCTCCGATGCTGCTGCTTAACACACTTGCTCCGAAACACAGTTCACCTTGTATTAATACTACAACACATTAGTGTCAGTACTCTCCCCTGCCTTTTCCTACCTTCACGACGGGTTTCATGGCAGAGAGATGCCTTATAAAAACCAGCACAGCAGCTACATGAGGATGGGGCTTAAAAAGCATTTCACCAACCGACAGCCCATATACCTGGCTACAGACCAGGCTGCTGCCTGGTATCTCTTCTAGAGGCAGCGAACATCATTTTAATGCCGTAACTGAGTTCTCTGCCCGAGTGCCAGGCCTCAAGAGTTCATATAGGAATTCTAGGGCTATCCAATCTCAGATCGCATGCTGCAGCCAAAACCCAAAAGTAGAAGTGAGGCAACAAGCCAAACGAGGGGCACATGAGAGAAAGGCATGAAAGGAACAAGTGGAGGCTGGATTTGCTACGAGCATAAAAATCCCTCCGTCACAGTATACTCACCGTCCTGTAATTCAGTATTTCTAGCAAGTGGATTGCCCTTCCTCATCACTCTCCGTGTCCTCTTCTGCATGTGTAGCAAACAGCCACCTTGCCCTAAAAACCACTTTGGACTGGAAAGCCTGTCCGCAGCATGTCCTTAGCCGTGCTGCTTTCTCCCTGGATGTCCTTACCTTCTTGCAGAGAACCATCTGGTGATCAAAGAGAAAGAAAACACGCTGCTGGTTCCGTCCATAAGGCTGGTAAATCCAGGACATCTCTCCCGTGTAGATCAACTCTGAGCTGCGGTCCAAGATGTCGTCTCCCTAGGGGCACAGAGAAGGAGGCCGAGTGAGCCACCGCTCCCAGCCAGGGCAGTGGATACGTTTCTCTTTGCAGGATGAGAGGAGCAACAATTAAATAAGATTTTGGCCCTTCCGCAGCTCTCAAGCTGCCCCGTCTGACTTCCGACCAGACACTGGAGATAGGGGATAATTCTGCAGAAAGGGAAATAAATGAAGTAAGTGTGGCGCTCGAAGCATGGTCATTACAGCTCACATTGCAATGAGGAAAAACCGGCAGAACTGCCGCTCCGGACGCTGTCCCCGATCCCCCCTCTGCAGGTACCCCAGGCCTTGGCTCTTGCCGCAGGTGCCGGTGGCATCCTGAGAGCGAAACCCCTTCCTCCTGCCCAGGGCAGAGCCACTTCGTACTCAGGGCAGCACTTCCCGGCACAGCATCCCAAAGCACGTCCCCGCCCGAGGCCTCAGGCCAGCTCCTGAAATCCTCTACGCTGGGATATCAATTCCCCCACTCGTGAGGCTGCCAAAACTCACCCTCCAGATTGTCCCCTCTCTTCCCACTCAATTACAGTCCCTTCTCCCATAGCTCGTTAGAGCTCCCCATCTCCAAAAAGCTGTCAGGACCACCCCGACTCCTCTGGTAGCCCCCAGCCCCCCTGGCGAGGCCTCCCCGGCCGGCTGCCAGAATGCCCTCACCCTGTCTCTGCCTCCAGCTAACGCTTGTTTTCCTCTCCATTTTTTTTTTTAAGGATTCATGAGCAGATGGTCTTGAAAACACAGCGCTCACTCTCCCACTCTCTGAGAGAACAAATGCAGTCACCCTCCACTAATTGGGATGAGCTGGACTTTTTAAAAAGTTAATTAAAATCTATTTATTAAAAATGGGTGAATTCGCAACCACCTGCCCTGTAGGCATCTCAGTGTGTCTCTCACTGAAACACCACAGAAGGAATCGGGATGACTTCAGCTAGAAGGTAAGGAGCAGGATGCAGGAGCAGTGAGAGAAAAGCTTCCCCCCCCCCTCCCCCCTCCTTTTTGCCTCTGAACCTAGTGCAGTTCTGGCTTTGATGCCAAACTAGAACCACTTTCTGGGGCAAGACCATCACAAAATCTCAGCAAACAGCTTATAAAGGTTCAGCCAGCTACGGTGGGCATCTAGACAGACGCTTTTCTGGTAGTGCTCACACTTGTAGGTGCCAGAGCAACCAAGAATCATCCCCACTCCTAATTTCTTGGTGAGGATTTCAGACTGCTGTTGAGGTAAATGTGTAATTAACCTCTCAGCATTGATTGGAAGCAACTGCCTGAGTCCCTGGGCCCTGTGACAACAGCAACTTCATTAAGTCGCTGCATCATCATGCTGCAGCACAGACTTTCAAATCGCCTTAGCGAGGTATTTATCCACCTCTCTATCTCACCTCTGTGGCTGTGGCATCTGAAAGCCTAATTAGGAATAACTTCCCGGGAGCACTGAGGGTGTTCCCAGAAGGGACGGGCTGCGCATCATGCAACGTCTCACCAGTGTGGTGTCAGGATGCAATTCCAGCCGCGGTACCTCCCGGCCAGAAACCAGGGCCCGTGCGCTGCCGCGACAGCTCAGGCACACACGAGCCCTTGAACAAGACGCCTCCAAAGAAAACACACCATTTCCAGAAACTGTGGGCTTTCCTGGCTCAACGTGAGCTTGTACGAAGAAGATTCATACAAGCCTATGGATGGGAGCTTTTACGAGAGGGGCCGAGCCTAGAAGAGGCTGGCTGCTAAAAATAGAAAGCCAGTTTTGTCTTATACTCCCGTGGCAGCATCTCAAGCCTGAGGACACACAGAGGACTCTGTAAACACTTCTACTTGATTAGCTGAATCCAAACCGTGTAGTCCCTGCAAGCAAGATAAACCAAAAAAATTTAGATCTGAAAGGATAGGATTTGTATTGCATTTTTTATGTTGGGAAAACAATTTATATATCCTGTCTATAGGCTAGAAACTGATGATTTCCATTGCTGGGTTAGCAAATTTGGAACTATATATGGCAAATAGTTTTGGACTAGCACAGGGCTGGCCAACCTTCAGCCCCGAGAGGCAGCAGCTCCATGGCCCTGCCTGTTCCGCGAGCCCCCGGCTGCTACAGCAATACCCCAGCGTGGCTGCGCTGCCAGGCCTCCCAGCGCGGATGCAACGAACCTCGAAAGGTGGTTTTTTCCCGACACGGTTATACCACCTCTTTCAACGGCATGAGCCGTCTTCTGCTGGTGGAGCGACCCGTCCCTGCTGGGGAGGCTCCCGGGGTCAGTTGCAGGGTGCTGGGCAAGGAGGGAAGTGTTCGCTTTTCTGCTCCACTGCTAACGGGGCGCCGGCAACCCTCCCGGCTTGAAGCAGGCTCTCCGCAACGCCCCTCCCCGTCCTTCCCTAAAGCCAGTCCTAGGCCTGGATCCCTCCAATCCTATACAAAACTAGGAAAAAATGTTTCTTTTCCATTGTTTTCCAAGCAATTCCTAGAGAGACTGGATCACCTATATCCTTCTGTAAGTTAAGAGAAATATTGTTAAAAAAGGAAGAGGCCGAACTTCAGTTATTCTGAACTGGCAGATGGTCCCGACTGACTTAGCAGAGCGCAGCGCAAAATGGCCAAGAGAAGACGAGCCGGCCTCCTGAGCTCTCCTCCCACCTGAGCTCTCCTAGAAGCCTGTAACAAAACCCCTCAGCCTGCACCAAGGGGTTGCACTGTGCATCCTGCCACATGCGAACGGCAGGAAAAAGAAAGCCGACTCCTCTCCATGCAGTCACAGGCAGAGTCCAGCTCCTTAGTGTGCGGTAATGGGAGCAGAAGGTCACTCGCATCTCGGCTGGACGTGTGCGTCATGCTCCCTCGAGCTCGCCAGCGCTGGAACGACATATGAAGTCCTGGGGCTAAGCCCGACTGTTGCAGCAGAGGGTCAGCTCTCCTGCTGCTGCTGCGGAAAGATGTCGATCATCAGCTCCCCGGCTAGGCTATGGGTGACCACCACGTTCTGCAACGAGGAACTGGGAGGAACCAGCGGGTTTTCACTAGTGCCGTGAAAAAAGTGCTGCTGGGAGAAGTGACAGAACCCAGGCGGGCAGGGGACTGCAAGCCGCAGCACGCTGCAGCGCCCAGTCCGCCTCCTGCCTCCTTCCCATGAGGAATCCCGGCGCAGACGCCGTCCCAGGCTCAGAAACGCTGACCAGCCCACCGGACCCGCTCCCCGGCGCGCGAGCCCACCGCCTGACGCGGCTCTTTGCTGTCACGTCCCCTTTACTGGTTAACACTCAGCGCGCAGGGCGCTCTTCGGCCTGACGCTGCTGTTCTTTAATTAGAGATGGACAGGCTGATTAGCACTCGGGGCTACGGAAAGATCAGAAAAAGGAAAGTGAAAGAAATGTTGTCCTTTTCATCAGGCTCATTTTTTGATACCTTCTGTTGCTGGGGGGGGGGAGAGAAAAAAAAAGAAGGATCTGTTTCAGCCCCTGATGCAATTTTTTTCCCAGAAGGATTTCTCAGGCTGTCTTCACTTTGAAAACAGCACATTGGTTACATGCATCTTCTTAATTTTTCTCATGTCATTCTTGGATTCAATAACGTAATATTAGGCTGAGGCCAACTATTATGTATTGCATAATTAAGGGCACCAAGTCTTGATTTAAAGGGCCTGTAAATAACAAGAATGGGAAGAAATTTAAAAGGACAGTGTTCATTATATTTCTAAATTATATATATTTTTCTCTTCATGGGAATTTAATACTCTTGAAACCTGCCAAAGTGGCAACCCATGGGAATCTTTGGTAGAAATATCTAGATATCCACATAAACCAAAGTAATCTGTTTAAATAGCAAGTTAAAACTAATCCAGCCCGACGAGCAAGGCTCTCTCCTGTGCCACTGACTCGGGGACCTCCACAGATCCCCTCCCAGGGAATGGGTGCCACTTCGCCTCCCTCCTCTGAGAAAAACCGGGGCTGGAAGGGAGGAAAGCGCTGCTGGCAGCTGCCACGAGCGCTGGAGAGGGAGCCCGAAACGCTGCTTCGTGTTGTTTTGACGTGGTTCGAGAGCTGTGTGAAAAGGCATAAAAGGGAGCAATTCTGAGGTGTGCCGAAGCGCAGATCTGTTTTCCGTCTCCACATCACCTGTGACGGGCACTCAGCAAGGGTGCAGTTGCGGTCGAGGCTGTGGCGGGCACCCGAAGAAATGGCAGATCCCGCCCGGGAGCAGCACCGGGCGAGCCGGGCACCGCAGCACGCTTGCCAGCGTGCCTCCATGGGCTTGCAGGAGACAGAGGGAGGGCAGGAGAGCGGTGACCATGCTCCTCCGATGGCTGCCCAGCAAGGACTGCACAGGGGCAGAGCGAGAGGAAGGCAGGGCCGTACCGCTCCTGCGTGTCTGTAAATACAGCGCTGCCCAAACTGGGGCTTGCAAGGACTTCAGTCTGAAGAAAAGGAGGCTGAGGGGAGACCTTCTCGCTCTCTACAACTGCCTGAAGGGAGGTTGTCTCTTCTCCCAAGTAACAGGCGATAGGACAAAAGGAAATGGCCTCAAGTTGCACCAGGGGAGGTTTAGGTTGGGTATCAGGAAACATTTCCTCACCGAAAGGGCTGTCAGGGCCTGGCACAGGCTGCCCAGGGCAGTGCTGGGGTCACTGTCCCGGGAGGGGCTTAAAAGACGGTAGATGAGGTGCTTGGGGAGATGGTTTGGTGGTGGTCAGGCACGGTTGGACTCGATCTTAAAGGTCCTTTCCAACCAAATGATTCTATGACTTAGAAATTATGATGGGCTTTGTGGAAATAATCTCTTTATAGTACTGTTGTGTGCGTGTGTGTATCTAGATATTATCCACTAACCTTTGAGATCTGTAACTCTCTCTCAGAGGGCAAGAGCGTAAGGGACTGAGCATGTAAAGGCTGCCCAGGATGGGCTCTGTCTGGCCTGTTTGAAGTCTGATCCGGAGGAGACTCCGCGGGCTGTTCTGAACCCGCTCCAGCTAACTTGGTGTGCCGGTTCTGCCTGCCCGCCTTTAAATGTCACTGGTTTGATCTGAGGGTATTTAACTACAAGGAAGGGGATGACGCTGAGCGAAGGGAAATAGAGGTTGAACATCAGGAAACACTTCATAACAAGGAGAGCTCTCAGGCATTGAAAGGTCTCGGCAGGAGGTGGTGGAAGCCCTACATTCTGCACCATTAACAGCTGAAAGGACAAAAGGCACTAGAGAACTCGGTGTAGGCAGGGGCAGCACCTCTCTAGGTCTGTTTATATATTGGAAATTCAGGTTACAAAATAAAGAAGTGAGTCATACATGGCAACAGTCCAATCCAGGCTTCTCGGTCAAGACCACGTTCCTACAAATTATACAGGAACGCATTTGAGAGTAATTTGGATTATTTCTAATTCACAGCAGCTGCTGAGATCAGAATCTTCCCTTAAGATTCTGCTCAGTCATTACTTGTATAAAGCTGCCAATAATTCCTCACAACTCCACACCCTGGCTGCCACCGCACGCTCATCAGCTGCCCCTAGAGTCAGGCCACCCTTTCTTGGTCACGTTCGCAATTTGAACCATCAGACCCTGCTTACGTGACCTCTTGGAGGAAAAAAACCTGGCCTTGGTCAACTCAAGGATATTCGCATTTTCAAATGCTGACCCTGAAATTCACCTTCACGGGGCCATGCCGAAAATCTTGAGGGATAAAAATGATTCCTGAAACACACAGGCACAAATCCATGGGATTCAATAAAATCCCTTCTGCTTAAATTAGCTAGGATGTGCCCCCTACCTTTTTCTATTTGTTTTAGGATCAGCAATATGGATACATTCCCAATAACACCCTCTCCTTGCAAGAAAATGTGTACACGAGAACATTTCAAATATTCGCTCACTAAATATTTTTTGTTTGGTTTGGATTTTTTTCTTCTTCTTTAAAAACCTTTTCCCAAACTCACAAAACATGAGTAAATTTAGAAATGAAGATACAATTTCAAATCAGAGAGTCAACGTTGCTAGTCTAGAGATGTTGAGGAAAAACAGACATTTCTCCAAATGAAAGATTTCAGCGTCCTTAAACATTTAGCCTTGGTTGCTGCTGAAGTAATTCACTAAGTGCAACATACAGTGGTAATTAGGGATTTTCTCTATCTTATGCCCTGGCTGTATTTCTGGTGAAAAAAAGTCTGACTGGATAATTTTTTCTCCTAGTTCCTGCTTTCTGGTACTTAGTGCCTTTTTCAGATCGCCTCAAGGAAGCCGGTGCTGTACAGCCCGGGTCCGTGCTGCCACCGCGCCGTCGCCCTGCCGGGCCGGCTGGAGAGATCAGGAAGCCGCTGCGACACAGAGAGGGACGGCAAGGGAGCGCTTTTGGGTAAGACTCTAATCCGAGCGGGAATGGGGCCACAGAAAGACGGGAGAGTAGAGCTGTGGGTTCATCTCTCTGTTTCAGTGAGCGCATAATATAAACTGGATAAAATTTGTAGAAACAGAAAGCTGACAGCAGGTCACTCTCTCTCTCAGCTGAGTGTCCTGCAGCAAAGACAAACTGGGAATCGTGGTCATCTTCTCTCTGACCCAGATAATAAATGCATGTTCCCCACGGACTGGAAGAGGCTAGGCAGACGTACCAGGAAATCCCTCTTCCACCCCGTAACTGCCCATGCGTAAAAGATGAGGGCCTGAACCCCAACAGGCGGGGGAAGAAATCCACCCCTGATGGCCTAAGTCCTGGGAGACACGTCCTACAGGTTGACATCAGCTGAGCGGGATTTTGGTGGTGAGCAGCTTGGGTTTGCAATGCCTAAAGAGAGCGTCTGCACAGATCTAGGACAGACCTAAGCATCTGGCACTGCTTTTGATTTCACCCGCTCTCTTCCTGCATTATACTATAGTTAACTTCCGAGTATTTGGGGGTTTTATGCATCCTTCTGGCCACTACATGGACATCTGTGGAATGGGGGCTGGATCTGATGATCCAGAAGTTACTTTAGAGGAAAGAATCAAGCAATGAAGTCCTCTGCTGGATCTAGCTCTCATCCTCTAGTGTTCTCATCACAACTCTGTGACTCTTCCTGATCCAAAATACAGAATAAAAATGGCAAGAAGGGGGTTTACCTTAGAACGGGGGCAGTAGCTGTATTCCCGTCAGATCTCTGAGCCGCAGCAACAGCAGATTTTGCTATATTCTGAGAAGCTGAAGGATGTTGCTGCAATATTGTGCTTAAAATTTGGAATAGTTGAAAAAAGCCTAGAAGAATGATTTGGCAAGTTCCCGAGGACAAGATGGAGATAAAGAATGGGTACTGCTAAGCAGGA